>SKCR01049982.1:0-45777 GCA_019454045.1 Zanthoxylum bungeanum
TAGGTGAAATCCGAATAGATTATTCATATTAGATATTGAATAATCTAATCGGTATTTTAAAAAAGTTTTGAAATACGATTTCAGCCCGACCCAAGCTTCCGCTGTGCCAGACCCGAAACCCTTACAAAATGGTATCAGAGCGAGTCTGATCCTAGGCCCCCTAAAATGATTAGACCTTTAAAATCATGTTTTCTTAACTTTATACATGCTTATTATAATCTAAATTGGTTAGATTTATGATGTATAGCACTTAACGGAAAATCCCTAATTAATAAGGTTTGAATGTAATTATGTATTTGATGCATGTTATAGGGTCCGTCTTGTCAATACGGCTTATGAGTATTTCTCTGTGACTACATCCGAGACTGTGCCTCTACTGTGAGGGTGTAGCCGATAGATATTTATTTATAACCGGATGTATATCAGATACTTGATAAATTCAAGCGAAAGCGGAATTCTGAACGTGCACTAGCTGTCAGGATTACATAAGTAACTTGTGTTTATCATTGACGAGTTTAACCTTGGTACGTCTCCTTGTGGGCCTGCCTTAGCAGCAACAACGAGAAACGGCCAGGATCGGAAACTTAGGAGTCACTATTGAGTGATTGAAAAATAAGTTGTCTACCTGATGAATATACGTAGGCGAGACCGTGCCTCTGCTGTGAGCCGAAATATATTCACGGGATCCACCTTTCACTATTTGTATTTAATTTAATTATTAAATCTTTGTATTTTATTCAGGGATTACAGTATTGCATGAATTAGTGGGAGTGGCATATTAGATTAAAAATCCATGATCTAGTTTATGCTTATGATATTATAAGAAACTGATTTATTTTTGCTAACCATTTTTCGTTATCTATATGATAGAGTTACGATGGCGGCACCATCCACTAATCAGTTTGCGCATATGCTTGATGCAAACAAACTGAAAGGCGTTGATAACTTTGCGGATTGGGAATTGGATTTAAGGATTGTCTTTGATTCCGAGAAACTGGGATATGTCATTGAGGGTCCACTGCCCCTTACTGTGGCAGAGGATGCTACTCCGGAGGAACGCGAAGTCTTCCAGACTTGGAAGGATGATGACTTAAAAGTTAAGTCATACATCTTAAGTTCGCTTTCACCGGGACTCAGGAAACAGTATTATGACATGTCAGATGCCTATACTATGATGACTCGTTTGAGACAGTCATTTGAGAACCAGAAACAAGTGATTGTTCACAAGGTCGCAATGGAACTGTTCTATGCGCGATTAGATGAGGGGAAACCTGTTAGCCCATATGTTCTTCAGATGATCGATTTGATCGATCAGTTGATGCAATATGATCTCACTCTAAATGACTTCCTCGGTAGGAGTGTCATTCTTGGTTCGCTCCCAGCTTCTTATTGCCAATTTGTGATGTATTTCAACATGAACAGGACTATTTGTACCTACCAAGAGCTACATAGGATGTTGCTCACGGCGGAAGAGGACCTGAAGAATGGAGTACCGACTCGCCCTCTGAGACTTACTTCTCTTTCTGCTTCTTCCTATGGATGGTCCAAGGGAAAGAATAAGAAAGGAAAGAAGAATAAGGCTTTTGATCTTCAGCCACAGGAGAAGATAGCGAAGCCCAAAAGGGCTTCTTGAGACAAATGCCACCACTGCAACAAGGTCGGGCACTGGAAAAGAAACTGTCCTGACTATATTGCCCAGCTGAGGAGTGAGAGAGCATCTACATCAGCTACTTTTATTTTTCCAGTTATTGATTTATCTTTTGCTTGTGAAGCCGTTACATCCAGCTGGATTCTAGATTCTGCTTGTTCTATTCACAATTGCAATTCGTTGCAGATGCTGAAGGAAAGTATGAAACTGAAGCCTGGAGAGATGTAGTTGCGTTTCGGGAGTGGAGACTCTTTGGATGCAGTTGCAGTTGCAGTTGGAGTATGCGAGGTCTCATTGCCGAATGGGCCACTTTTGTTAAATGACTACCATTTTGTACCAGGATGTGTCGCAAATATTATATCACTTTTGTATTGGATACAAAAGGCTTTTGTATAAATATTAAGAATAGTTCTTTATGTTTATATGATAGAAATAATATTCAGATCCTTTGTTGTCCAAATTAGCATGGTCATTATACATTACAAACTTCAAAAGATATTTTAAATACTGGAGTTAATAAACGTAGTTTACCTGTAATTAATAATACTGAACTTTGGCATATGCGGCTTGGTCACATTGGCGTTAAATGCCTTACCCAATTGGTTAAGAATGGTTTGATACCGGATCTTACCATTGAATCATATCCAACTTGTGAATCCTGTATTCAGGGTAAGATGACCAAAGCCCCATTTTCTGGTGTTGGACACCATGCCACTAACTTATTGGAACTCGTACATTCTGATGTATGTGGTCCACTAAGTCAGACTGCTCACAGTGGTTATTTGTACTTCGTTACATTTACCGATGATCTGTCATAATACGGTTATGTGTATTTGATGCGACATAAATCGGAAACCTTTGAAAAGTTCAAAGAATTTCAAAATGAAGTAGAAAAACAAACTGGACAATATATTAAATGCCTCCGATCTGATCGAGACGGCGAATATATGAGTAGTGAGTTCATGGATTATATGAAGAAGAATGGAATTCTCGCTCAATATACTCCTCCAGGTACCCCATAGCACAATGGAGTATCTGAGAGGAGAAATCGAACTTTATTGGATATGGTCCGATCAATATTGAGTTTCACAGATTTTCCCTATTATTTATGGGGATACTCTCTCTTAACATCTGCACATCTTTTGAATAAGATTCATTCAAAAGCTGTTCCTACGACACCGTATGAGATGTGGTTCGGTAGGAGACCAAATCTTAGTTACATTAAGGTTTGGGGTTGTCCTGCCTATGTCAGGGTGACTCAGCAAGATAAGCTTTCACCTCGAGGGTAAAAGTTTAGGTTTGTCGAATATCCTTTGAATACAAGGGGATATCTGTTCTATGATACCGAGCATCGAAATATGTTCGTAGCTCGCTTCACAAAATTTCTAGAAGTAGAATATTTGTCAGAAGGTGGTAATCATAGACATGTTGAGCTTGATGAAGTCCAACCTGAAAAACAACGAACCAACGGAGGAACCTGAAGTTCAAGTAGATGAAGGACCTTCAACACACACACTTCGTAGGTCGGAAAGGGTATCTAGACCTCCTGAACGCTTGTATTTGATACAAGAAAAGAGTCTGGATGTTCTCTTAGTTGAAGAGACAGATCCTTTCACCTATAGAGAATCAATGTTAGACATCGACTCCATGAAATGGCAATGTGCCATGAGATCCGAGATAGACTCAATGCATGAGAATCAAGTTTGGGACTTGGTTCCGCTTTCCGAAGGAATTGTTCCTATTGGTTGTAAATGGGTTTACAAAAGGAAGCGCGGGCCTGACGGTAAGGTTGAAACTTACAAGGCCCGACTGGTAGCAAAAGGTTACACGCAGCGATCTGGCGTCGACTACGATGAAACTTTTTCACCAGTAGCAATGCTTAAATCTATACGGATTTTGCTTTCTATAATTGCGTATCATGACTACGAGATTTGGCAAATGGATGTCAAAACGGCTTTTCTAAATGGATTTCTTGATGAAGAAATCTCTATGGAACAGCTGGAAGGTTTTGCATCCAGCGAAAACTCGGGCATGGTATGTAAGCTTAAGAAGTCCATTTATGCACTTAAACAATCTTCACGGAGCTGGAATCTTCGATTCGACGAGATTATTAGATCGTCTGGTTTTCTCAAGAATTCAGAAGAATCTTGTGTGTATCAGAAGGCTAGTGGGAGCATGGTCATATTTCTAATCCTATATGTTGATGACATCCTAATCATTGGGAATGATCAAGGTATGTTACAGAGCGTCAAAGCGTATCTCTGTAAGATTTTCTCCATGAATGACCTGGGAGAATCTTCCTATATTTTAGGAATAAAACTCTAAAGAGATAGATGACTGGTGCATTCACACGCATATAACGCAAGCGCACGTATCGTTCAAGTAGTATAAAATATCGATCCAACGAGGACTTAATTCCTACTGTTGTTATTAATTATTGATACTATTTATTTACAGGTATCTAATTGAGGGAGAAGGGAATTGATTGCTTTTGGTTGGTTGAATGTGGATTTGCTTAAATAAAATAAAGAAAATAAAGAAAAGAAAATACTAAGGAAAATAAACAAAAGACTCAAAATATCTTGGGTCATGATTCCATACAATATTATTCTAAGGATGAATTGATTCTCTTACTTATGTGTAATAAATCAGTTTGCTAACCTGGAACACGAAAATATGCAAAAGCCTATGTCGATGTTCATACTTAAATACCCAGTATAACACAATTGAACCATATGTCTATGTCAACCTAATTACCTGGATTCATTAAGATCAAGTTCCAATTATGGCTACCTCCGCTCGACAGGTATATGTCTATCCTGTAAGGAAATCTATTAAAGGGTTATCTATCAAGGAAGATCGTGGGCTATTGAATCTAAGGCTAAACTTAAAATCCCTATGTCTAGTTCATTTCAAGTTTACCACATCAATCTTATTGGTGATCAGACAACAAGAAGCATTAAGCTTAAGACTCAATAAACAAACTAAAGAATTACCCATAAAAAGAAAATCAATTATTAAGTATGGATATTGTGTTTCATCACTTCCCTAGAATAAAAATAAAATACTGGGGTTGGGGATCCACTTTTACTATTTATAATTTAGAAATCTCCTTTATTATAATATAGAATTTAACGGTGATAGCCAACCAGTCATGTAGGCAGTATTCCTTATTAATTCAGATTTAAATTAAGTCCAACCAACCATAAAGGCGGTAATAGTATTTGAACATAAACCAGCCATATAGGCGGTAATTATCTGTCACCTAAAGACCAGCCATATAGGCGGAATCTAATTATGCCAAATAAATAAAACCAGCCATTAAGACAGTAATTTCTTTTAGTGAATAATAAATTTTATATTAAAAGCTAAATTTAACTACTGAACATAAAAAGAAATGAGTAGAAGAAGAGAACTACTGCTACTAAAAATTAAAATACATAAATTAAATTACTAAAAATAAACACATAAGATGCAATCCTTAAATTCCTTACAAAAACCTAAGGAAAACATGAGAATTACAAATGAAATGGCTTGGTATTTATAGAAAAACCTAAAAGCTTGCACCAATTTCTCCACTAATTGCAGATAAAAATAATATTGGGACTTAATGGAATCAACTCGGGGCTAAAACAATGAAATTCGGAGGAAAAAATGTCAAAAACGAAAATCTACAATACGCGTCACGAAGTGCAGTCAAAATTTTCAATTTTACGCAATGTTGGTATTTTGGCCATAAATTTTCGTCCAATGTCCGATTGAGCTGATTCAAGTTGCAGATTAAAGAATACTCGAAGATCTACAACTTTGAAAGTCAAAACAATTTCGAATTCTGAATTTTTCATGGCCGAAATTGATTAACAATACAATATATTTTGTGTAAGTACTATAGTCATTTACAAAATATAAAATAAAATTAATAAAAAAAAAAATTGTCAAACTTCCACCAAACATGCTTGCATGTTTGGTACCATGTTTGGTGCCATGTTTGATGTCATGTCTTGTGGCATGTTTTGTGGCATGTTTGGTGGAGTGTTTGGTGGAGCAATTCGTGGAGCAATCGGTGGAGAATTTGGTGGAAGCCTTTAGGTTTTTCTATAAATACCAAGCCATTTCATTTGTAATTCTGATGCTTTCCTTAGGTTTTTGTAAGGAATTTAAGGATTGCATCTTGTTTGTATTTATTTTAAGTATTTAATTTATGCATTTTTATTTTCAGTAATAGCAGTAGTTCTCTTCTTCTTCTCAGTTCTTTTTATGTTTAGTAGTTAAATTTCCGCTGGGGGAAGGGTGAAGATTTTAGTATTTTAATTTAGATTAATCTCCCTTAATTATAATATAAAATTTATTATTCAATAAATGGAATTACCGCCTTAATGGCTGGTTTTATTTATTTGGCATAATGTGGCACCGCCTATATGGCTGGTCTTTAGGGTACAGATAATTACCGCTTATATGACTGGTTTATGAATAAATAATAATACCGCCTTTATGGCTGGTTGGACTTCATTTAAATCTGACTTAATAAGGAATACTGCCTACATGGCTGGTTGGCTATCACCGTTAAATTTTATATTATAGTAAGGGAGATTTCTAAATTATAAAGAGTAAAAGTGGATCCCCTAACCCCAGCATTTTATTTTTATTCTAGGGAAGTGATAAAACACAATATCCAGACTTAATAATTGATTTTTTTATGGGTAATTCTTTAGATTGTTTATTAAGTATTAGTCTTAATACTTCCTGTTGCCTGATCACCAATAGGATTGATGTGGTAAATCTAAAATGAACTAGACATATGGATTTTAGGTTTCAGCCTTAGACTTAATAGCTCACGATCTTCCTTGAGGATAGATAACCCTTTAATAGATTTTCTTACAGGATAAGAATATATTTGTCGGGCGTGGGTAGCCATAATTGGAACTTAAACTTAATGAATCCATGGTAATGTGGTTGAGATAGGAATATGATTCAATTGGGTTATACTGGGCATTTACGTATGACCATCGGAAGAGGCTTTTGCATATTTTCGTGTTCCAGGTTAGCAAACTGAATTAGTACACATAAATAAGAGAATCAATTCATCTTTTTAACAGTATTGTGTGGAGTCACGACCCTAGATCTTTTGAGTCTTTTGTAATTTTCCTTAGTATTTTCTTTTGTTTATTTTATTTTATTTTAATTAAGCAATTCTACATTTAACCAACCAAAACAATCAATTCCATTCTCCCTATAATTAGATACCTGTAAATAAATAGATTCAATAATTAATAACAACAGTAGGAATTAAGTCCTCGTGGGATCGATATTTTTATACTACTTGAACTACGTGCGCTTGCGTTATACATGTGTGATTGCGCCGGTCAAGTTTTTTGGCGCCGTTGTCGGGGACTTATATTTCTTGAGTTGTTAATTTTGAAGCTATCTAATTTACTTGTATCTAATTTTCTTTATTTTTATCTGTAATTTTTATTTCTTTCTTTTATTTCAGGTGGTTGAAAAATGGAACACTACTGGGAGATTAAAAGATTACGAGCCTTACAAGAAGATACACCCCACATCTGGGAGCAACAGTCCGGTTTTCTGAGGCATGTTGTCTAGCCCAACGACTATCACTAGATGCCAGAACCAAGCAATACCACATTTGCTCAACAGAACGCAATGGGGAGATGTGACATATGTAATAGTAACCACCCTAGAGATTATTGCGAGTACAACTACCATCCAGGGTGGCAGAGCTATCAAAATCCTTAATGGTATGATGAGCTATCATATTTCATAGAGCCACATTTTTCATCTTATCCACCATCTACCTATGATCTTCACCAAAAATCAGAACCATCAGAGGAAGAACAATTGGTTGACATGCTCAAAGATTGGTTCGAGAAAAGAGATAAAAAGTTGGATACAATGCTTGAAACATTCCATAATCAACTCGAAAGTATTCAGAGACAATCAGAATCTATTCAGAGGATGACAGGTCAAATGAGACAATTAATAGAAAACCAGAGCTACAAACCTCAAGAACCATTTTCAGATGACACTGATGAAGCCTTCGAGTACCAATCAGATCACGATGACACTTTAGAAGAGGAGGAGGCTGAACAGTATCAACAACAAGAGGTATCAGTTCAGGAGCCCAAAAAAGTCTCTATTTGATTTTTATTATTCGGAATCTGACGAGGATGAAGCTGAACTCTTTGTACCAACTGTGCCAACAACGGAGGATCAAACTTTCAATCCTCAAAATGAAGATCTTGGAGCATATTTTACCATGATGTTTGATGAAGATCTACATAAACCATCCATTCCAACCGTATCAGAGGATGAAGACCTAATGTCAGAAACATCTTTACATCCTCAAGCATGCACTTATGAGGCATGCATTTCACAGATAACAGACGAAGAACTGAACACGAAAATCCTAAAATACATCTATGAATAAAATGTGGAGCAAGTAGCAGAGCAAATGGAAGAGCAAATGTCTGACCTTATTGAAATCCAGTGCATTCAAGAGAAACATCATTGTTTTGGGGAGTATAAATCAAAGACATCACCCAGAAGCTTGACAAAATGGAAATCCCATTCCAAGTCAAGCACCATACGAGACCTCCTGATTTTCTTTCTTTCTTTTCAGGTACTACGGGAGCGACAAAGTTTAAGAAGGTGGCACAAGCATTGAATGAGACAAAACTCTTTTTGCCACCTCACTGTTGGAAGATGCCCTTCAAAAGCAACGCTCATGGGATTGTCTTTAATCGGAAATACAAAACGAAGCTGAAACCTCATTGACAGATAGATTTCAGTCACGTCTAGCTGAAGATGAAAAATTTAGCGCTAGCAGGGAGGCAACCCATGCAATTTGTTGTAATTTTCATTTTCATATTTTGTGTGAACTTTTTAACTTTGTGTGCTAGTTTTTCAGGTAAAAGCATAAACGGAGCATTTTAAGACAGAAGGAATGGTGTTTGGCAATCATAGAGGAAAACTAATTCATTAGAGATGGCTGAGTAAGGAATGAATTCTTGAGACGCATCCTAATGAATTTATACCAAGAAAGTTGAGTATTGAGTACACAATTCTGTTGCCTTAATTATTGCTTTGATTTACTTTTCTTTTGTACTTTTCTTTATTTTCGCCAACAAGATTTATACTTTTTGACTTTTCATGATTTATTTTAACGTTCTTCTAATAATTTTCATTTGGCAGATACTAGTGCAATTATTACTCACCCTTTTTCAGAATCTATAAATTCAGATCTTCATTTCTCTCTTCAACACATCCAGATATACATCCAAATAAGAGAGAGAAAATGGAAGCAACTTCACAGCAGTGAATCAAGCGAATTTGGGTTTTCTGTGGATCCAATTCTGGTAACAAACCAGAATTCATTGAGGCTGCAAAGGAATTGAGGCGAGTCATAGCGGAGCGAAATATGCACCTAGTATATGGCGGTGGCAATCTTGAAATGATGAGAAGTATTTTCAAAAGCTGTTCAGGATGGTGGCGGACATGTTTTGGGAATCATTCCAAAACCTTTGGCGGACGAGCACTTAATTGGACAAACAAACAGAGATGAGCGTATTGTATCGAGTATGTCTGAACAGCTCCGTGAAATGGTCAATACTGTTGATGCTTTCATTGCATTACCAGGCGGGCTCAGAATATTTGAAGAAATGTTTACTGTAGCATCATGTGCGCACTTAAGTATTCATCGGAAGCCCATTGGTTTACTTAACATTGAATATTTCTTCGATTTTCTATTTGTATTTCTTGCGGAAGCCAAAAGACAGGAATTCGTCACCAAATCCGTACAAGATATTTTCTTGACTGCGACAAAGGCCGATGAATTAATTGATCAAATCATAGCCTTTGAACCGAAAATCAACCCCATTCTCTCCAAGTTGGACTGGTCAGACAACGATCGTGGTAAGAAGCGTAAATTGGACATAGATCTTAATCGGTAGTTTTTCGTAGATTTCCAGCTAACCACGTACGGTTTCCTAAACTCTTCTTCTACAATTTAAGACATTAGGGACAATGTCTCACTTAGGTTTGGGGGAAGGAATTAGTTAATTTGTATCTTGTTTTTTTCCTTTTGTTTTATTTTTAGTCAAAATTTTTCGAAAAATACAAAAATATTTTATGTTTCTGTGTTTTTAATTTGATTCATCAGGAGAAATTGGTGAGAGATAGCTGTGCAAGGAGTTCCCACTCCTGATACGTATTTCAACCCATTTTCAAAATAAGTTAATTTTTGTTTATTTCCTTTTAAATTATTTAATTTGTAGATTCTCCATAAAACGGACTAAAATGGATCTTCATATGCTTAGTTGGCAGGTATTATCAATATGCATAGTAACATACGGACATGAGTTGTAATTGAAAAGTTTGTAATATTCAGTGCTTTAGTTTAATTGGAGGAAGCATTTGTAAATGGCAAAAAAAAAATGAAAAAAAAAACGTATGAGATCCGAGTTATTAAGTCTGTAAAGGTGTTTTAACACCTAGTGCCCTAAAACTAACTGGTTGGTGAGTCACTGGCCCAAAGCTCGCTACATGGATCAAAGATGTTGCAAAAAAATATATATATATCTAAAGTCTGAGTAATTAAGTTCGTAGGGGTGTCTTAACACTTGGTGCCCTAAAACTAACTGGTTTGGAAGCCACCGACCCAAAGCTCGCTACATAGACGAAAGATATTGTTTATAAATAAAAAATTAAATCAGAAAAAGAAAGAAAAAAATCAGAAAATTAGAAAAATATTCCATTGCTACAAAAGGTGTGAATTCTGATAAAACTTTAGGACAAAAATATTACTCTCTTATCAACTATACTTGTGACTGTTGTGGGAAAAAATGAATTGATTAATATTGTGTTGGCTGTGTATATGGAGAATGGTAATTATAATCGGAGAATTTACTTATTCAGTAATTTAGAAAGAAACAAAACAACTACTAACTTGGAGTAGAAGTTTCACCTAATTAGTCATTAACTTCTTTATTCTCTTTTCTCTTGTCTTTTTTCTTTCGTGTGCATTAGTTTTACTACTTTTTTACTTTTGTAAAATATTTGTGGGTATCATTGCTGTAAACCCTCACGAGACTACAACTCGTCCACTAGGGACACCTAGGGTTTAAAGGCTTGTTGCATAAGCTAAATGCAACCGTGATCCCTACGAAAGTGGCTTAACTTAATTTTATTTTTATTTTATTTTATTTTATATTTTGCTCGAGGACTAGCAAAATGTTAGGTTTGGGGGTGTGATGAGTGGTAATTATATCACTTTTTCCCACTCATTTAACCTAATATTTTGTATAATTTCTCTAGTTTTATGAACGTTTTGATGTGTTTTTATATATTTTACAGATAAAAATAATATTGGGACTTAATAGAATCAACTCGGGGCTAAAATGATAAAATTCGGAGGAAAAATATCAAAAATGAAAATCTACAATATGCGTCACGGAGTGCAGTCAAAATTTCCAATTTTACGCAATATTCATATTTTGGTCATAACTTTTTCGTCCGATATCCGATTGAGCTAATTCAACTTTTAGTGACTAAACAGGTGAAACTTCTACTCCAAGTTAGTAGTTGTTTTCTTTCTTTCTAAATTACCGAATAAGTAAAATCTCTGATTTTTTTTTACCATTCTTCATATACACAACCAACACAATATTAATCAATTCATTTTTGTCCACAACAGTCCTAAGTGTAGTTGATAAGAGGGTAATACTTTTTTCCTAAAGTTTTATCGGAATTCACATCTTTTTGTAGTAATGGAATAATTTTTCAGATTTTTTCTGATTTTTTTTTTTGATTTTATTTTTTATTTATATACAATATCTTACGTATATGTAGCGAGCTTTAGGTCGGTGGCTCCCAAACCAGTTGGCTTTAGGGCACCAGGTGTTAAGACACCCTTACGGACTTAATTACTCAGACTTCAGATATATATATTTTTTTTGCAACATCTTCGATCCATATAGCGAGCTTTGGGCCAGTGACTCCCAAACCAGTTGGTTTTAGGGCACTAGGTGTTAAAACACCCATACGGACTTAATAACTCGGATCTCAAATGTTTTTTTTCCTCATTTTTTTTCTTTTTTTTTCTTTTTTTTTTTCTTTTTTTCTTTTTTTCTTTTTTTCTTTTTATTTTTTTACTCCATTGTCATTTATAGATGTTTCCTCCAATTAAACTAGAGCACTAAATATTAAAACTTTTCAATTACAACTCATGTCCGTATTTTATTATGCATATTGATAATACTTGCCAACTGAGTATATGGAGATTCATTTTAGTCAGTTTTTATGGAGAATTCACAAATTAAATAATTTAAAAGGAAATAAATAAAAATTAACTTCTTTCGAAAATGGGTTGAAATACGTATCAGGAGTGGGAACTCCTTACATAGCTATTTCTCACCAATTTCACCTTTTTAGTCAAAATAAAAACACAAAATGCAAAATATTTTTTTTGTAATTTTTGAAAATTTTTCATTTTTTTATATTTTTCGAAAAATTTTGGACTAAAAATAAAAACAACACAAACTAAAAACAAGATACTAATTAACTAATTCCCTCCCCCAAACCTAAATGAGACATTGTCCCCAATGTCTTAAACAATAGAAGAAGAGTTTAGAAATTAGTACCTGGTCAGCAACAATACAGAAATATTAAAGGTTCAGATCCAGATTTATCTTACGTTTTTTTACCACGATCATCTTCGGACCATTTAATCTTGGAAAGGACAGAGTCAACTTGTGGTCTAAAGGCTAAGATTTGGTCAAGTAAATCATCGGCAGATCTAGCCGTGAAGAGGAGTTCCTCTATAGGCTTTGACACGAACCCATTTCTCATAGCGTCACCAAGATATACACAAAGAAAGTCGTAAAATCCATCAGCGTTAAGCAACCCAAGTGGTTTCTGGTGTATGTTCAGGTTCACCTAAGATAGTACTGTAACAATTTCCTCCAATGTGCCCAACCCTCCTAGCAAAGCAATAAATGCATCAGCCTTGTTAATCATCTATACCAATCTCTCGGACATATTTTGCACGATTAATTCCTCTCCATTTGATGGTCAAATAAGATTTGCCTCTGCCAAAGGTTTTGGGATGATTCCAAAAACTGGACTGCCTCCTTCCTGTACGGCCTTTGAAATAATTCACATTAGTCAAGATTGCCTCCGTCGTATATCAAGTGCATATTCGTTCAGCAATGACTCGTCCCAATTCATGTGTTGCTTCTATGTATTGCGGTTTAACACCAACACTAGTACCGTAAAACATACAAATGTTCTCAACTCGTCTTCTTAAAGTGGCTTCCATTTTTATGTATTATTTTTTTTCTCAAATCTGGATGTCTTCCAAAGTGCAATGACGAGCTGAATTTATAGTACCTGAAACGGGTGTGTAATAATAGCACTAGTATCTTCTAAAGGACAATTGTTAGCTAAACAACAAAATAAGTCGTGAAAGGTCAAAAAGTCTGGATCTTGTCTATTAAAATAAAAGAAAGTAACAAAAGAAAAACAAATCAAAACAATTATTAAGGCAACGGAATTGTGTACGTAATATGCCACTCGTTTAGTATAAATTCATGAGGATGCGTCTCAAGAATTCATCCCTTACTCAGCCATCACTCATGAATTAGCTCTCATCTTTGTGATTGCCAAACATCATTCCTTCTGTCTTAAAATGCTCTGTTTGTGCTTTTCCCTACAAAAATAACACACAAAATCAAAAACTCTACAACATGTATACACAAAATATGAAAACATAAATTACAACAAATTGCATGGGTTGCCTCCCTACTAGCGCTAAATTTTTCGTCTTCAGCCAGACATGACTGAAATCTATCTGTCAATTAGGTTTCAGCGTCGTTTTGGATGTCTGATTAAAGACAATCCCATGAGCGTTGCTTTTGAATGGTCTCTTCCAACTGTAAAGTGGCAAAAAGAATTTTGTCCTATTCAATGCTTGTGCCACCTTTTTATTCTTTGTCGCTCTAGTGATTCCTGAAAAGAAAGAAAGAAAATCAGGAGGTCTCGTATGGTGTTTGACTTGGAATGGAAGTTTCATTCTGTCAAGCTTCTGGGTGATGTCTTTCATTTGTACTCTCTAAAATAATGATGTTTCTCTTGAATGCAATGGATCTTCAATAAGGTCAGACATATGCTCCTCCATTTTCTCTGCTTCTTGCCACATTTTCTTCACAGATGTATGTTTTTTTTTTCTCATTTTTTCTATTTTTTTTACTCTATTGCCATTTATAGATGTTTCCTCCAATTAAACTAGAGCACTAAATATTAAAACTTTTCAATTACAACTCATATCCGTATGTTACTATGCATATTAATAATATCTGCCAACTGAGCATATGAAGATTCATTTTAGTCAGTTTTATGGAGAATTCACAAATTAAATAATTTAAAAGGAAATAAACAAAAATTAACTTATTTCGAAAATGGGTTGAAGTACGTATCAGGAGTGGGAACTCCTTACACAGTTATCTCTCACCAATTTCACCTTTTTAGTCAAAATTAAAACACAAAAACGTAAAATATTTTTGTAATTTTTGAAAAAATTTCAATTTTTTTTATATTTTTCGAAAAAAAATTTAGGACAAAAAATAAGAAAAACAAGATACAAATTAACTATTCCCCTCCCCCAAACCTAAATGAGACATTGTCCCCAATGTCTTAAACATGAGAGTTAAGAATGTCGTACCTGATTAGCTGAAAATCTATGAAAAATTACCGATTAAGATCTATCTCTAATTTATGCTTCTTATCACGATCGCTATCTGACCAGTTCAACTTGGAAAGAATGGGGTCGATTTTTGGTTCAAAGGCTAGAATTTGGTCAATTAATTCCTCGGCCTTTGTTGCAGTCAAGAAAATATCTTGTACTGATTTGGTGACGGACTCATGTCTCTTAGCTGATATGATACGTTCATCTCCATTCGTTGGTCCAATTAATTGTTCGTCCGCCAAAGATTTTGGGACGATTCCCAAAACATGTCTGCCACCTTCCTGGACGGCTTTTGAAATGCTTCCTATTAATCCAAGATTGTCACCGCCATATACTAGGTGCATATTTCATTCTGCTATGACTCTCCTCAATTCCTTTGTAGCCTCGATGCATTCTGGTTTATTACCAGAATTGGATCCACAGAAAACACAAATTCGTTTGATTCGCTGCTGTGAAGTTGCTTATATTTTCTCTCTCTTATTTCGATGTATATCTGGATGTGTCGAAGAGAGAAATGACGAGCTGAATTTATAGATCCTGAAAAGGGTGAGTAATAATTGCACTAGTATCTGCCAAATGACAATTATTAGAAGAACGTTAAAATAAATTATGAAAAGTCAAAAAGTTTAAATCTTGTCGGTGAAAATAAAGAAAAGTACAAAAGAAAAGTAAATCAAAGCAATAATTAAGGCAACGAAATTGTGTACTCAATACTCCACTTGCTTGGTATAAATTCATTATGATGTGTCTCAAGAATTCATTCATTACTCAGCCATCTCTAATGAATTAGTTTTCCTCTTTGATTGCCAAACACCATTCCTTCTGTCTTAAAATGCTCCGTTTATGCTTTTACCTGAAAAACTAACACACAAAGTTAAAAAGTTCACACAAAATATGAAAATCAAAATAAAATTATTGCATGGGTTGCAATAATGAGGTTTCAGCGTCGTTTTGAATGTTTGATTAAAGACAATCCCATGAGTGTTACTTTTGAAGGGTCTCTTCCAACGATAAAGTGGTAAAAATAGTTTTATCCTTTTCGGTGTTTGTGCCACTTTTTTATTATTTGTCGCACCAGTGATTCTTGAAAAGAAAGAAAGAAAATCAGGAGGTCTTGTATGGTACTTGACTTGGAATGGGAGTTCCATTCTTTCAAGCTTTTGGGCGATATCTTTGAATTGTACTCCCCAAATCAGTGATGTTTCACCTAAATTCACTGGATCTTTATTAAGGTCAGACATTTGTTCTTCCATTTGCTCTGCTTCTTCCTCCACATTTTCTTCACATATGTATTTTAGGATTTCCGCGTTCAGCTCTTCATCTGTCATCTGTGAAATGCATGCTCCATAAGTGTCAATCTGAGGATGTAAAGATATGTCTGATTTTAGGTCTTTATCCTCTGATCTGAGTGAAGTGATTGGCTCATGTAGATCTTCTTCAAACATTTATGCTATGCAATCTCCAAGATCTTCATTTTGAAGATACAGAATTCCATCCTCATTTTTTGATGCAGTTGGTACAAATAGCTCAGCTTCATCGTCAGAGTCAGAATCTAAATAATAAAATTCAAATCGAGACTTTGCTGGTTCGGGTTCTTGAACTGATACCTCTAGTTCTTGATACTGATCAACTTTTTCCTCTGCTAAAGTTTCATAATGAAATTCTGGGTACTCAAAAGCTTCTTCAGTTTCATCTGAAAGTGGTTCTTGAGGTATGTAGCTTTAGTTTTCTGTTAATTGTCTCGTTTGATCAATCAGTCTCTAAATAGTTGCCTCTTGATCCTGAAACATCACCTTCCACTTTTCATTACTTTTCTTGAGCATGTCCACCATTTCTCTTATCATCTATTTTTCCTCTGGTGAATATCGTTCTGGTTCTTGATGAAGATCGTAGGTGGGTGGTGGATAAGATGGAAAATGTAATTCTGTGAAATGTGATGGTTCTTCATACCATGAAGGATTTTGATAGTTCTGCCACCCTGGATGGTAGTTGTACTCGCAATGATTGCTCGGGTGGTTACCATCACATATCTCACATCTCCATGTTTCGTTCTGATGAGCAAATGTAGTATTGCTTGGTTCTGGCATCCCATAATAGTCGTTGGGCTGTACAACAGGCCTAAAAAAATCGGATTGTTACTCCCATAATTGGGGTGTATCTTCCTGTAAAGCTCGTAATCTTTCAATCTCCAAGTAATATTCCATGTTTCAACCACCTAAAAAAAAAGAAAGAAATAAAAATTACAAATAAAAATAAAGAAAATTAGATACAAGTAAATTAAATAGCTTCAAAATTAATAATTCAAGAAATATAAGTCCTCGGCAACGGCCCCAAAAACTTGACTAGTGCATTCACACGCGTATAACGTAAGCGCACGTATCGTTCAAGTAGTATAAAAATATCGATCCCACGAGGACTTAATTCCTACTGTTGCTATTAATTGTTGATACTATTTATTTACAGATATCTAATTTAGGGAGAAGGGAATTGATTGCTTTTGGTTGGTTGAATGTAGATTTGCTTAAATAAAATAAAGAAAAGAAAATACTAAGGAAAATAAATAAAAGACTCAAAATATCTAGGGTCATGATTCCACACAATATTGTTCTAACCTGGAACACGAAAATATGCAAAAGTCTATGTCGATGGTCAGACGTAAATACCCAGTATAACTCAATTGAACCATATGTCTATGTCAACCAAATTACCTAGATTCATTAAGATCAAGTTCTAATTATGGCTACCCCCACCCGACAAGTATATGTCTATCCTGTAAGGAAATCTATTAAAGGGTTATCTATCCTCAAGAAAGATCGTGGGCTATTGAATCTAAGGCTAAACTTAAAATTTCTATGTTTAGTTCATTTTAAGTTTACCACATCAATCTTATTGGTGATAAGACAACAAGAAGCATTAAGCTTAAGACTCAATAAACAAACTAAAAAATTATCCATAAAAAGAAAATCAATTATTAAGTATGGATATTGTGTTTCATCACTTCCCTAGAATAAAAATAAAATGATGCGGTTGGGGATCCACTTTTATTATTTATAATTTAGAAATCTCTCTTATTATAATATAGAATTTAACGGTGATAGCCAACCAGCCATGTAGGCGGTATTCCTTATTAAGTCATATTTAAATTAAGTCCAACCAACCATAAAGGCGGTAATAGTATTTGAACATAAACCAGCCATATAGGCGGTAATTATCTGTCACCTAAAGACCAGCCATATGGGCGGTATCTAATTATGCCAAATAAATAAAACTAGCCATTAAGGCGGTAATTACTTTTAGTGAATAATAAATTTTATATTATAATTAAGGGAGATTAATCTAAATTAAAATATTAAAAGCTTCACTCTTCCCCCAGTGAAAATTTAACCGCTGAACATAAAAAGAAATGAGTAGAAGAAGAGAACTACTGCTACTGAAAATTAAAATACATAAATTAAATTACTAAAAATAAACACACAATATGCAATCCTTAAATTCCTTACAAAAACCTAAGGAAAGCATGAGAATTACAAATAAAATGGCTTGGTATTTATAGAAAAACCTAGAGGCTTCCACCAATTTCTCCATCAATTGCTCCACCAAACACTCCACCAAACATGCCACAAAACACTCCACCAAACACTCCACAAAATATTGCATCAAACAAGGAACCAAACATGGCACAAAACACTCTTGCATGTTTGGTGGAAGTTTGACAATTTTTATTTTTTTATTTTATTAATTTTATATTATATTTTGAAAATGACTATAGTAATTACTCAAAATATATGAGATTGTTCATCAATTTCTGCCTGCCAAACTTCCGAATTCAAAAATATTTTGACTTTCAAAGTTGTAGCTATTCGAGTCTTCTTTAATCTGCAACTTGAATCAGCTCAATCGGACATTGGACGAAAAAGTTATGGACAAAATACGCAAAATATGCAAAATTGGAAATTTTGACTGCACTTCATGATGCGTATAGTAAAATTTTGGTTTTGACATTTTTTCCTCCGAATTCCATCGTGTTAGCCTCAATTTGATTCCATTAAGTCCTAATATTATTTTTATCTGTAAAATAAACAAAAACACATCAAATCGTTCCTAAAACTCGAGAAACTATACAAAATATTAGGTTAAATGAGTGGGAAAAAATGATATAATTACCACTCATCAATAGACAAATGAGGCTGATTGGGTTATCCAATCAACGTACATTAGGGGTGTCAAAACGAATCAACGAATCGAATTTGTATCGAATCCTAAACGAATCGAATCAAAATGTGATGGATTCGTATTCGATTCGTTTATTAAACGAATCCTAATATCAGGATTCGTATTCGATTCGTTTATTAAACGAATCGAATACGAATATTCGTTTATTAAACGAATCGAATACGAATATTCATTTATTCGTTTAGTCAATTATATTATTTAATAAAATAATTTACCACACTTTATTTAAATTAATTCTTCATAAATATATACATATGAAATATGTAATTAATATATTTACTAAAAATATCTCACCAAATATCGAAAATATTACGTTTTCTATGATAATTAGTTATAATTTCTCGAATTTTAATTGAAAATTAACCAAAACTAATAAATAAAAATAATAAAACGAATCCTAAACGAATAAACGAATCCATGAGCTTAAATTCGTATTCGATTCGTTTAATAAGCGAATCGAATCGAATTGATCCATTTATTAAACGAATCCATTTTTACAAACCCGTATTCGCTTTAAAGCGAATCGAATCGAACGAATAAACGAATCCTGACCCAAATTGCCACCCCTAACGTACATAGATAAAATCTTGGAACGGTATAGTTTTGGTAACTGTAAGACAGCAAACATATCGTTCAGACATGGGATTCATCTTTCAAAGAAGATGTGTCCACAAACAGAAGATGAGAAGGTTAGAATGTCTAACCAACCTTATGCTTCGTGTTTGGGTAGCATAATATATGCCATGTTATATACGAGGCCTGATATCAGTTTCGCTGTTAGCGTAACTAGTCGATATCAGTCCAATCCAGGTAATGACCATTGGATGGCCATTAAACATATCCTAAAGTATCTTAAAGGTACTAAGGATAAGTTGATAATTTATGGAGGAAACGAACTGCAAGTTAATGGGTATACAGACTCCGATTTCCAATCGGACCCCGATGATAGAAAGTCTACATCTGGATTTGTCTTTACCCTTAACAGAGGTGCAGTTTGTTGGAAGAGTTCCAAACAGGGATCAACGGCAGATTCCACCACTGAGGCGGAATATATTGCAGCTTCTGAAGCTGCAAAAGAGGCCGTGTGGATAAAGAACTTTATCACAGAAATGGGAGTTGTCCTAAGTATCGAGAATCTGATTATGTTATACTGTGATAATACTGGAGCCATTGCACAAGCAAAAGATCCAAGGGCGCATCAGAAGTCGAAGCATGTGGAACAAAAGTACCACATCATTCGAGAGATTGTGTCGCGAGGGGATATTGTCATGTGCAAGGTACCAAGTGAAGATAATGTAGCAGACCCGCTGACAAAGGCCATACCTCCGAAGTTTTTTGATAAACACATGGAGTCGATGCGTATTAGATACAATCATTATTGGCACTAGAGCAAGTGGGAGATTTTGTTGGGGTTGGTGCTCAGAGCGCCAATTCCCGGTTGTATTTCCTTGAAGATACTTCTGTAAAACTTTATTATTATGAATAATATATGCAGTTTCTATAATATAATATAATCTATCTTTTAAAATGGTAAAGACGTAATGACCATAGAATGATTAGTCATTGTACTGTTGTAAAAGCGTCGCAACTGACATTGAGTAGTATCATGACGTTGTCATTCTCAGACTGTTTCTGGTCAAGGTTTACACTACTTGGTCAGTAAAGTAAACTCGTTGAGACCGGTACATATCATATACTGGAATATATGATTCCAATGGTTTCTCAATGAACCATAAGTCTTGGAGAATAGTATAGACGTGAAGGTGTTTATAGCGGATAAACACTGAACGACTCACCGAAGATTCTTAATAGATGGTACACCAACGTCAATAAGAATCTTCTTGGGTTGAATAGCACTTGCGATTCTTAGACTTGAGATTCCAATGTGGGCACATGAGACATCTTCTACACTTAGATGGTAGTCACGTCACTGATCTATTTAGATCAGACCTCCGCTTGTTCGTTGGGTGTAGATAGATCCTCAAGGTGTCCTATGTGTATCAAGATAAGATCTTTCAGTTCTGTGTACCAGAGCATAGGTAGTCCATATAATTAGCAATCAGATAAAACCATGGGCCCGTGGTAAAGTTTAAAAGTTAGTTCTAAACATTCTTTTAGAGATTGCTAATAGAAAAGTCGAATAGATAATCCCCATAGAGATTTGACGTTTACATCTATATCTCTGGGATATATCCGGATACATGTGACAGAGGAATTATACATTTTCCATGACCTCGACCTGTGTGGTTCAGCGAGTTTATCTGTGGTCGTCATAATTTATGGGTGGATAAATTATGGACACGAGATTGGATTTCTTGACGGATATGCCTGAATCTAGAGAGTCTCACTAATGAAATATACTCGTAGAGCACTAGGGCAACATTTATAAATAATATTGATTATTTATAAAGATGTTTAAAAGTTAAATGCAAAATACATGTGATGGAACACGATAGTCATTTCCTTAATTTTTGTGTATTTGCATTTAATACTTGATTAATTCAAATACACGTTAATTAATTGTCAAATTGAGATGTTTGACTAATATCTTAAATGAATATATGTATTTAATATTTAATGTAAATATTATACATATATTTAATATATTTATATTTAATTAATTAATTAATTATTTAATTGTTAAATGATTAAATTAATTAACGTATAGATATTTTTTATGTTATGATATTTTATTAATGACTTGAGTTGAAATTGTTGACTTGGTTGAAAATATCATTAAAGTGTAATGATCATTTAATCAAGTTGCAAGTTGAAATTGAAATGAAATGAAAACAAAATATCTTGTAAATTACCTTAGCAATTTTCGGCCAATGGTAAAAATACACAAGTATATATTGTTTTGTTTCATTTAGGGTTTAATAACCTTTTCACACTTTACCTAAAACTCCATTGAAAGAAGACATAGAAGCTTGAGAGAAAGAAAAGCAAAACAAGGAAAATCTTGGAATGTAGTAAGTATTTCCAACTTGCCATTAGAGAGAAAAATATTCCTCTTGTTGTGGTCATCATCTTGTGATGTTCTTATGTTTTTCTTATTCTTTATTCTATGTGTTTTTGAAGAATGGAAGTTTTTAGAAAGGGTTGAGCATGTATAAAGATCATAGAATGTTACTAATGAGTTAATAAGCATTCTATTGATGGTTTAAGAAACTAGTTGTCATTCTAGAGTTATTGATCCACTCTTAGATGACATAGAATTGTTCTATAGTTATTTCATTATGGTGAGGCTTGTTTGGTGGTTTAGAAACTTGATTTAAGTGTTGATTTCAAGTTTATGACCTTGTACTACGTTTTGGCTTTTCGTTTATGTTGAGTGTTTGGACTTGTATATGATGCATGTGAAATACTCGTATGTTTGACTCTGGTCGGACTTGATCTGGTCGGACCTCGTCTGGTCGGACATGGTCTGGTCGGCCTCATCTGGTCGGACATGGTCTGGTCGGACCTCGTCTGGTCTTCCATGATGTGGTCGGATCCTGACCAAATATGGTCGGATCATGACCACATGTGGTCAGCCATGACTTGATGTGGTAAGATAAAGGGCCTTTTGTGGTCTGATTATTACTTCATCTGAATGGATTGACCGGCGTAAACACACACGTATAACGCAAGCGCACGTATCGTTCAAGTAGTATAAAAATATCGATCCCACGAGGACTTAATTCCTACTTTTTTTATTAATTATTGAATCTATTTATTTACAAATATCTAATTAAAGGAGAAGAGAATGATTGCTTGATTGATTTGGTTGATTGTAGATTTGCTAAATAAATAAAAAGATAAAAGAAAATACTAAGGAAAATAACAAAAGACACAAAGATCTAGGGTTGTGAATCATTCTAATATCTTTTAAAAGATGAAGTGATTATTTTATGTTTGTGTAATAAATCGGTTTACTAACCTGGAACACTAAATTATGCAAAAGCCTATGTCGATGGTTAGACGCAAATACCCAGTTTAACCCAATTGAACCATATGTCTATGTCAACCAAATTATCTGGATTCATTAAGTTTAAGTTCCAATTATGGCTACCCCCGCCCGACAGATATATGTCTATCATGTAAGGAAATCTATTAAAGGGTTATCTATCCTCAAGGAAGATCGTGGGCTATTAAGTCTAAGGCTGAAACCTAAAATCCCTATGTCTAGTTCATTTTAGATTTACCAGATCAATCTTATTGGTGATCAGACAACAAGAAGCATTAAACTTAAGACTTAATAAATAAACCTTTAAATTACCCAAACTATAAAATAACCCTTTATAAACCGGTGATATTAAAATTCATCACAACCCCAGTTAACTGGCTTAGTTACGACACATATTTACTGGTAGTAAAAACTTAAATAAAATAAAAGACATAAGTAAAATACTGAAAATTAAATACTAAAAAATAAATTATTGAAAAGTAAATAAAGTAAAAAGTAAAAAGTAAAAAGTAAAAAGTAAAAAGTAAAAAGTAAAAAAAATAAAAAAAATAAAAATAAAAGTAAATTGCTGAAATTAAATAAAGTAAAAGTACAATAAAAGAAAATGCTGGGGTTAGAGGATCAACTTTTATTACTACTATTTTAGATATCTCCCTTAATATAATATATTAACTTTGCGTGATAATTACCAACCAGCCATATAGGCGGTATCCTGATTAAGTCAAATTAATAATTAATTACCAACCGACCAACCAGGCGGTATCCATATTTAGTCAGGTTAAAACCAATTTATAATTAATTACCAACCGGCCAATATAGCGGTATCCTCGTTAAGTCAGGTTTTAAATAGCTTATATATTATATTTAAGGGAGATTAATCTAAATAGTAATAATAAAAGCTTTACCTTTCACCCCAGCAAAGGAGAATTACCTCCTCATTGCTTGAAAAATAAAAACTGCAAAAGTAAAGAAGAAAATGTTGTGCGTAAAAGTAAATTGCGGAAAGTAAAAATTGAAAAGTAAAGAAAAGAAAGTGCGAAAGTGAAAATTAATTACTAAAAACTATAAATAACTAAACTAGATACAATCTTCTTATTTATTCATTAAGAATTTCAAAGAAGAAAGTATGAATTTTACAAATGAAATGGCTTGGTTTTTATAGGAAATATTTTGCCACCATCAAATCATCAATCAAATTCTCCACCAAATCCATTATTAATTTCTCCACTAATAACTCCACCAAATCCATAATTGCTCCACTAATTGCTTATCTTGTTTGGTGGTGATTTGATAATTTTTATTAATTATTTATTAATTAATATTTTGCTTTGAAAATGATTGATAATGACTTTTAATAATTACACTCCACACACTTCTGGATGGTTCATCCATTTCGGTCATGAAATCTTCAGAATTCGAAAATATATTCTCTTTAGAAGTTGTAGATCATTGAGTCTTCTTTAATCTGACACTTGAATCAGCGCAATCCGATATCTGAGTAAAAGGTTATGCCTCAAAATACGACAGATGCGCAAAACTGGAATTTCCAAAACTGCACTTCGTCAAAACGCCCTTTCAAGTTTCCAATCTCCAAAATTAATATATCAAGTCCAATAATTGCCCTTAATTGACCCACATTTCATCCTAAATGATATCATTGAGTCCCGATATTATTTTATCTGCAAAATAAAATAAAACATATCAAAACGTTCATCAAACCCGAGAAACTAAACAAAATATTAAGTAAAAGGGGCGGTAAATATTGATATATTTTCCGCTCATCACACCCCCAAACCTAACATTTTGCTAGTCCTCGAGGAAAACAACAAAAGAAAATACAAGAAACAATTAAAATTAAACTATGCCACTTTCGTAGGGATCACGGTTGCATTTAGCATATGCAACAAGCCTTTAAACCCCTAGGTGTCCCTAGTGGACGAGTTGTAGTCTCGTGAGGGTTTACAGCAATGATACCCACAAACATTTTACAAAAGTAAAAAAGTAGTGAAACTAATGCACACAAAAGCAAAAAGACAAGCGAAAAGAGAATAAAGAAGTTAGTGACTAATCAGGTGAAACTTCTACTCCAAGTTACTAGTTGTTTTGTTTCATTCTAAATTACCGAATAAGTAAATTCTCCGATTATTTTTACCATTCTTCATATACACACAACAAAATATTAAACAACTCATTTTTGCCCACAACAGTCATAAGTGCAGTTGATAAGAGAGTAATATTTTTGTCCTAAAGTTTTATCAGAATTCACACATTTTTGCAGCAATGGAATAATTTTTCTGATTTTTCTGATTTTTTCTTTGATTTTTCTCTATTTTTATTTATATACAATATCTTCCATCTATGTAACGAGTGTTGGGTCGGTGGCTCCCAAACCAGTTGGCTTTAGGGCACCAGGTGTTAAGACACCCCTACGGACTTAATTACCCAGACTTCAGATATATATATTTTTGCAACATCATTGATCAATGTAGCGAGCTTTGGGCCAGTAACTCCCAAATCAGTTGGTTTTAGGGCACTAGGTGTTAAAACACCCTTTCAGACTTAATAACCCGGATCTAAGAAGTTTTTTTTTTTTTTTTTTTACTCCATTGCTTTTTGAGATGCTTCCTCCAATTAAACTAGAGCACTGAATATTACAAACTTTTCAATTTAGCTCATGTCCGTATGTTACTGTATATGTTGATAATATCTGTCAACTGAGCATATGAAGATTCATTTTAGTCAATTTTATGGAGAATTTACAAATTAAATAATTCAAAAGGAAATAAACAAAAATTAACTTGTTTCGAATTAGGTTTGAGATACGTCTCGGGAGTGGAAATTCCTTACTCAGCTATCTCTTACCAATTTCACATTTTTAGTCAAAATAAAAACTTAAAAACACAAATTTTTTTTGTATTTTTTGAAAATTTTCCAATTTTTTTTGTATTTTTTCGAAACATTTTGGACTAAAAATAAAAACAACACACAAACTAAAAACAAGGTACTGATCAACTAATTCCCTCCCCCAAACCTAAATGAGACATTGTCCCCAATGTCTTAAACAGTAGAAGAAGAGTTTAGAAGATAGTACCTGGTTAGCTGAAATTCTACAGGAAATTAAAGGTTAAGATCCAGATTAATTCTACGCCTCTTACCACGATCGTCCTTAAACCAATTTATTTTTGAAAGGATAGGGTCAACTTGTGGTTCATAGGCTATGAGTTGGTCTATTAGATCCGGAGCATTTCTGGCAGTGTAGAGGAGTTTTTTAATAGGTTTTGACACGAACCCATTTCTCCGAGCATCATCAAGAAACACACAAAGAAAATCATAAAATCAATCAACGTTGAGCAGTCCAAGCGGTTTCTGGTGTATGTTTAGGTTCGCCCAAGATAGTACAATAAAAATTTCCTCCAATGTGCCCAAGCCACCTGGCAAAGCAATAAAAGCATCAGCACGGTTAATCATTTCTACCAGGCGTTCAGACATACCTGGCACGATTAGTTCCTCTCCGTTTGATGATCCAATAAGATTTGCCTCTGCCAAGGGTTTTGGGATGATTCCCAAAACATGACTGCCTCCTTCCTGTACAGCCTTTGAAACGATACCCATTAGTCCAAGATTGCCCCCGCCATATATTAAGTGCATATTCCTTGCAGCTAAGACTCGACCCAATTCCTGTGCTGCTTCTATGTATTGTGGTTTACTACCAACACTACTACCGCAAAACACACAAATATTTTCAACTCGTCTTCTTGAAGTGGCTTCCATTTTTTTTTTGTATTTCTTTTTCAACTCTGGATACCTTCAAAAGTGCAATGACGGGCTGAATTTATAGTACATGAAAAAGGGTGAGTGATAATAACACTAATATCTTCCAAAGGACGATTGTT
This sequence comes from Zanthoxylum bungeanum, assembly GCA_019454045.1. Classification (NCBI taxonomy): domain Eukaryota; kingdom Viridiplantae; phylum Streptophyta; class Magnoliopsida; order Sapindales; family Rutaceae; genus Zanthoxylum; species Zanthoxylum bungeanum. The sequence continues at coordinate 26,481 of SKCR01049982.1, forward strand.
AGCTAAACAACAAAAGAGATCGTGAAAGGTCAAAAAGTCTGGATCCTGTCTACGAAAATAAAGATAATTACAATAGAAAAGCGAATCAAAGCAATAATTAAGGCAACAGAATTGTGTACGCAATACGCCACTCGCTTAGTATAAATTCATTAGGATGTGTCTCAAGATTTAATTCCTTATTCAGCCATCGCTAATGAATTGTTTCTCATCTTTGATTGCCAAACACAATTCCTTCTGTCTTAAAATGCTTCGTTTGTGCCTTTCCCTACAAAAATAACACACAAAATTAAAAAGTTCACACAAAATATGAAAACAAATTACAACAAATTGCATAGGTTGCCTCCCTGCTAGCGCTAAAGTTTTCGTCTTCAGCCAGACGTGACTGAAATTCATCTGTTAAGGAGGTTTCAATGTCATTTTGGATGTCCGATTAAAGACAATCCCGTGAGCGTTGCTTTTGAAGGGTCTCTTCCAACGGTAAAGTGGAAAAAAGAGTTTTGTCTCATTCAGTGCTCGTGCCACCTTTTTGCTCCTTGTTACTCCAGTGGTTCCTGCAAAGAAAGAAAGAAAATCAGGAGGTCTCGTATGATGCTTGACTTGGAATGGAAATTCCATTCTGTCAAGCTTCTGGGTGATTTCTTTGATTTGTACTCCCCAAAACAACGATGTTTCTCCTGAATGCTCTGGATCTTTATTAAGGTCAGACATTTGCTCCTCCATTTGCTCTGATTCTTGCTCAACCTTTTCTTCACAGATGTCTTTTAAAATTTCTGTATTTAGTTCTTCATCTGTCATCTGTGAAATACATGTTTCAAAATTGTCAATCTGAGAATGAAAAGAAATGTCAGATATTAGGTCTTCATCCTCTGATATGACTGGAATTGATGGTTCAGATAGATCTTCTTCAAACATCATGGTAAAGCATGCTCCAAGATCTTCATTTTGAGGACACAGAATTCCATCCTCATTTATTGGTGCAGTTGGTACAAATAGATCAGCTTCATCCTCGTCAGAATCTGAATAATAAAAATCAAATCGAGACTTTGCCGGTTCAGGCTCCTGAACTGATACCTCTGGTTGTTGATACCTTTCAGCCTCCTCCTCTGTTGAAGTGTCATTGTGAAATGATTGGTACTCGAAGGCTTCATCAGTGTCATCTGAAACTGGTTCTTGAGGTATGTAGTTCTGGTTTTCTGTGAATTGTCTCATTTGATCTGTCATCCTCTGAATGAATTCTGATTGTCTCTGAATACTTTCAAATTGTTTCTGGCTTGTTTCAAGCATTGCATCCAACTTTTGTTTCTCGAACATATATTTGAGCATGTTTAACAACTGATCTTCCTCTTATGGATCTGGTTGTTGATGAAAATCGCATATGGATGGTGGATAAGATGGAAAATGTGATGGTTTTTCATACTTTGAATGATTCTGAAAATTATGCCACTCTGAAAGGTATATACATTGATCACTCGGGTGGTTACCATCACATATTACACATCTCCCCATTTCATTCTGTTGAGCAAATGTGGAATTGATTGGTTCTGGCATCCAGTGATAATTGTTGGGTTGGACAACAGGCCTCAGAAAACTGGACTGTTGCTCCCAAATGTGGGGTGTATCTTCTTGTAAAGCTCGTGATCTCTCAATCTCCCAATAATGTTCCATTTTTTCAATCACCTGAAAATACAATAAAGAAATAAAAACTACAGATAAAGAAAATTAGATACAAGTAAATTAGATAGCTTCAAAATTAATAACTCAAGAAAAATAAGTCCCCGGCAACGGCGCCAAAAACTTGACCGGCGTAAACACACATGTATAACGCAAGAGCACGTATCGTTCAAGTAGTATAAAAATATCGATCCCACGAGGACTTAATTCCTACTGTTGTTATTAATTATTGAATCTATTTATTTACAAATATCTAATTAAAGGAGAAGAGAATGATTGCTTGATTGATTTGGTTGATTGTAGATTTGCTAAATAAATAAAAAGATAAAAGAAAATACTAAGGAAAATAACAAAAGACACAAAGATCTAGGGTTGTGAATCATTCTAATATCTTTTAAAAGATGAAGTGATTATTTTATTTTTGTGTAATAAATCGGTTTACTAACCTGGAACACTAAATTATGCAAAAGCCTCTGTCGATGGTTAGACGCAAATACCCAGTTTAACCCAATTGAACCATATGTCTATGTCAACTAAATTATCTGGATTCATTAAGTTTAAGTTCCAATTATGGCTACCCCCGCCCGACAGGTATATGTCTATCATGTAAAGAAATCTATTAAAGGGTTATCTATCCTCAAGGAAGATCGTGGGCTATTAAGTCTAAGGCTGAAACCTAAAATCCCTATGTCTAGTTCATTTTAGATTTACCAGATCAATCTTATTGGTGATCAGACAACAAGAAGCATTAAACTTAAGACTTAATAAATAAACCTTTAAATTACCCAAACTATAAAATAACCCTTTATAAACCGGTGATATTAAAATTCATCACAACCCCAGTTAACTGGCTTAGTTACGACACATATTTACTGGTAGTAAAAACTTAAATAAAATAAAAGACATAAAGTAAAATACTGAAAATTAAATACTAAAAAGTAAATTATTGAAAAGTAAATAAAGTAAAAGTAAAAAGTAAAAAGTAAAAAGTAAAAAGTAAAAAAAATAAAAAAAAATAAAAATAAAAGTAAATTGCTGAAATTAAATAAAGTAAAAGTACAATAAAAGAAAATGTTGGGGTTAGGGGATCAACTTTTATTACTACTATTTTAGATATCTCGCTTAATATAATATATTAACTTTGCGTGATAATTACCAACCAGCCATATAGGCGGTATCCTGATTAAGTCAAATTAATAATTAATTACCAACCGACCAACCAGACGGTATCCATATTTAGTCAGGTTAAAACCAATTTATAATTAATTACCAACCGGCCAATATAGCGGTATCCTCGTTAAGTCAGGTTTTAAATAGCTTATATATTATATTTAAGGGAGATTAATCTAAATAGTAATAATAAAAGCTTTACCTTTCACCCCAGCAAAGGAGAATTACCTCCTCATTGCTTGAAAAATAAAAACTGCAAAAGTAAAGAAGAAAATGTTGTGCGTAAAAGTAAATTGCGGAAAGTAAAAACTGAAAAGTAAAGAAAAGAAAGTGCGAAAGTGAAAATTAATTACTAAAAACTATAAATAACTAAACTAGATACAATCTTCTTATTTATTCATTAAGAATTTCAAAGAAGAAAGTATGAATTTTACAAATGAAATGGCTTGGTATTTATAGGCAAAATTTTGCCACCATCAAATCATCAATCAAATCTCCACCAAATCCATTATTAATTTCTCCACTAATAACTCCACCAAATCCATAATTGCTCCACTAATTGCTTATCTTGTTTGGTGGTGATTTGATAATTTTTATTAATTATTTATTAATTAATATTTTGCTTTGAAAATGATTGATAATGACTTTTAATAATTACACTCCACACACTTCTGGATGGTTCATCCATTTCGGTCATGCAATCTTCAGAATTCGAAAATATATTCTCTTTAGAAGTTGTAGATATTTTAGTCTTCTTTAATCTGACACTTGAATCAGCGCAATCCGATATCTGAGTAAAAGGTTATGCCCAAAATACGACAGATGCGCAAAACTGGAATTTCCAAAACTGCACTTCGTCAAAAACGCCCTTTCAAGTTTCCAATCTCCAAAATTAATATATCAAGTCCAATAATTGCCCTTAATTGACCCACATTTCATCCTAAATGATATCATTGAGTCCCGATATTATTTTATCTGCAAAATAAAATAAAACATATCAAAACGTTCATCAAACCCGAGAAACTAAACAAAATATTAAGAAAAATGGGCGGTAAATATTGATATATTTTCCGCTCATCATGGATCATACACATGAGTAATTTTTAGGTTTAGGTGAAATCCGAATAGATTATTCATATTAGATATTGAATAATCTAATCGATTTTTTGAAAAAGTTTTGAATTACGATTTCAGCCCGACCCAAGCTTCCGCTGCGCCAAACCCGAAACCCTTACAACATACACATCTCAATGTATATTATTGTTAGGGTTGGTGCTTAGAGCACCAATTTTCAGTAGTATTTCATTGTAAATAATTCTGTCAATATTTTATTATGAATAAAATAAACAGTTTCTATTATATAATATCTCTTTATATGGTAAAGACGTAATTGACCTTAGAATGATTAGTTATGATAAAGTTGCAAAAGCGTCGCAAATGACATTGAGTTGTATCATGACGTTGTCATTCTTAGACAGTTCTTGGTCAAGGTTTACACTATTTGGTTAGTAAAGTAAACCTGTTGAGATTAATACATGTCTTATATTGGAATGTTGGATTCTAGTTGTTTCTCAATGAACTATGAGTCTTGGAGACTCGTATAGACATGTAGGTGTTGATGGCGAATAAACATTGAACGACTTACCGAAGATTCTTAATAGATGTTACACCAACGTCAGTAAGAATCTTCTCGGATTGAGTAGCATTTGTGATTCTTTGACTTGAGATACCATTGTGGGTATATGAGACATCCTCCATATTTAGATGGCAATCATGTCACTAATCTATTTAGATCAGACCTCCGTCTGTTCGTTGGGTGTGTAGATCCTCAGGATATCCAGTGTATTTCAAGATAGGATCCATCAGTTCTGTGTACAGAGCATAGGTAGTCCATATATGATTATAAATCAGATAAAAATCATGGGCCCGTGGTACACTATAGAAGTCAGTTCTAAGTGTTCTTTTAGAGATTTCTAATAGATACGTCGATGAGATTGTCTCTATAGAGATTTGATGTTTACATCTATATCTCTGGGATATATTTGGATACCTGTGATGGAATATCGTATAATTTCGTATCGGAATTTCACATAATTAACCGATTGTCCCCAAAGTCATTTCATGGGTGTATATATGTTTGAACATAATTTACATTATGAAATATAGGTCTCACAATGTCACTATAGTCGAGAGCACCAGATGTTACAATTATCCAAAATTAACCTAACCTATACAATTAAATTTTAATATTAAATTATAAAAATAACATATCTCTACAGTTATTTTTTATTATTAAATTATAAAATTAAAATAATAAATTATTAGTATAAAAAACCTATTAGAATATAAAACCATAATATATAATTAAAGTAAGAAATTTATTAATTAATTAATATTTTGATTTATTATTAATAAAAAACCTATTATAATATAAAACCATAATATATAATTAAAGTAAGAAATTTATTAATTAATTAATATTTTGATTTATTATTAATAAAAAACCTATTATAATAAGAAGGCATATTACAATCTCTCATTAAAAAAAAAACATTTGTGACATTTAATCTTTATAATTAACCTCTAAAATTAATTTTTTATTATAAAATTATAAAATTAAAATATCTTTACAATTAATTTTATATTAAATAAAAACGTTTTTTTTTTTTGGAAAAGTTAAACAAAAACCCATTACAATAAAAATACATATTATATTTTAATAAGAACTGTATTATAATAAAAAAACATATTATACTATCCTATTATAATTAAAAAAAACACTATTAAATTATAAAATTAAATTAATAAATCTATTAAATAAGAAAACATATTATATTATCTGATTAATTTTTGAATAATATCACAGATAATCCAACAAAGAATATATAAGTTAAATATGTTTAAACTTTCTCATCGCATCACATGCCACATAATCTCTATAATTAATTTTTTATTACTTATTATAATAAGAAGATATAATATAATATTTTATTAAAATAAAAAATATACGTGGCACATAACCTCTACAATTAATTTTTTATTATTAAGTTATAAAATTAAAATTTAAGAAATATTGAAATAAAAAACCTATTATAATATAAAAATATAATCTCCTATTAAAACAAGAAATTTAAATAGTAGCCGCCTACAAAACTTAACAAATTTTTTGGATTTCGGGTCTATTGTTATTTGTTATTTGTTTTGAATTATTTTTATTATTAAATTATAAAATTGGAATAAGAAATTATTAAAATAAAAAGCCTATTGTAATATAAAATTATAATCTCATAATAAAATAAAAAATCTAAATAGTAGCCGCCCACAAAACCTAGCCAATTTTTAGATTTCGGGGTCTTTTATTATTTGTAATTATTCTTATAATTTTTTTATTTCATGAAATTTTTATTATTTATTGTGCTTCAGGATGCAGACTCTAACTGTTAACTCTTACACAGATAATTAAAAATATTATTTGAGAACTAATAGATAAAAGAATGAGACATAAATGTTATGTGTAAGTAAATCAATTGTCTCATTTAAACTATAAAACAGACTAGATTTAGAGCATTTTCAAGATCAATACCTTAAATGTATTCTCAAACCGCACAAAGTGCGGACCTTATACTAGTATATATATATATACACACACACATACATACATACATATATATATATACACACACACATACATACATACATAATACATACATACATACATACATACATACTACATACATACATACATACATACATACATACATACATACATACATACATACATACATACATACATACATACATACATACATACATACATACATACATACATACATACATATATATATATATATATATATATATATAAGTTAAATATTTTAAAGCTTTCTTAGCATGTCACATGACACTTAATCTCTACATTTAATTTTTTATTACCTATTTGTAATATCTCAGGTTTCTCGGAATAGTGCTGGAAGGTTTTTGAATTAAAGTTAAGAATTTAGAACGTGATGGTATTCGAAAATAAGAGTTTATGTGTTGGAAAATAGATCAAAATGTTTTAAAGTGAAGCTTTATCGCGTTGAAAAATACATGATTTCGAGAACCGGTTATGCGATATCTATTTATATCGTTATACACAAAAAGATTCTTATTTCGGCTATAAAAATAGAAAACCAACTCTGATTGGGCTGATTTTTAAATCATTGGACTCGTTTTCCGAGAAGAACAACTTTCATGTTGAACACCTTCCGAAATTTACATCAGACGGCTTCAAAAATATAAATTTCCATGAAAGTCCCATGATATGGACCTGATTGTAATTTCATCGGGTCATATTGTAATTTTCAGAAACATTCTTATAAATACCCCATAGTTTCTTTTAATTGTGAAAATGGCAAAACATATCAAAAGAATCTACATAACCTCCCGTCTCTCAAAAACGTGTGTGAGAACTACCAGTCATGTCGGTGGCCTGCGGACCAACGTCGGCCGATGCAACCAGGATCTCGGCCCTATGGTGGACGGCGGAAGCCCAAGGATGCCGACAACGGCAAAAAAGGAGAAATAGAAGAGGTAATAATTTTCTCTATCTCGGCTTGTCGCCTTGTTTCACAACCCAAGCCACCAGCCAAATCGAAGCTCTCGAAGAGTACTGACCGGTGCATTCACACGCGTATAACGCAAGCGCATGTATCATTCAAGTAGTATAAAAATATTGATCCCACGATGACTTAATTCCTACTGTTGTTATTAATTATTGATACTATTTATTTACAAGTATCTAATTGTAAGGAGAAGGGAATTGATTGCTTTTGATTGGTTGGTTGAATATGGATTTGCTTAAATAAACTAAAATAAAGACACAAAAGAAAAAGACACAAAAGAAAATACTAAAGAAAATAGAAGAACAGACTCAAAGATCTAGGGTCGTGACTCCACACAATATTATTAAAAAGATGAATTGATTCTCTTGTTTATGTGTAATAAATTAGTTTGCTAACCTGGAACACGATGGTATGCAAAAGCCTCTTCCGATGGTCAGATGCAAATACCCAGTATAACCCAATTGAACCATATTCCTATGTCAACCAAATTATCTAGATTCATTAAGGTCAAGTTCCAATTATGGCTACCCCCGCCTGACAGGTATATTCCTATCCTGGAAGAAAATCTATTAAAGGGTTATCTATCCTCAAAGAAGATCGTGGGCTATTGAATCTAAGGCTGAAACCTAAAATCCATATGTCTAGTTCATTTTAAGTTTACCATATCAATCTTATTGGTGATCAGATAACAATAAGCATTAAGCTTAAGACTCAATAAACAAACTAAAGAATTACCCATAAAAAAAAATCAATTATTAAGTGTGGATATTGTGTTTCATCACTTCCCTAGAATAAAAATAAAATACTGGGGGTTGGGGGATCCACTTTTATTATATCTAATTTAGAAATCTCCCTTATTATAATATAGAATTTATCCGTGATATTACCGACCGACCATATAGGTGGTATTCCTCATTAAGTCAAATTTTAATTAAGTCCAACCAGCCATAAATGTGGTATCATTATTTGTCAATAAACCAGCCATATAGGCGGTAATTATCTATCACCTAAAGACCAGCCATATAGGCGGTGTTATTTTATGCAAATAAATAAAACCAGCCATTAAGGCGGTAATCCTTTTAATTTGAATTATAATTTCTATATTATAATTAAGGGAGATTAATCTAAACTAAAATAATAAAAGCTTCACCATTCCCCCAGCGGAAATCTAACTACAAAACATAAAAGAAAAGAAAGGAATAAGAAAAGAAACTACTATTATTACTGAAAATAAAAATGCATAAATTAAATTACTAAAAATAAACACACAAGATGCAATCCTTAAATTCCTTACAAAAACCTAAGGAAAGCATGAGAATTACAAATGAAATGGCTTGGTATTTATAGAAAAACCTAAAGACTTCCACCAATTGCTCCACGAATTGCTCCACCAAACACTCCACCAAACATGCCACAAGACATGGCATCAAACATGGCAACAAACATGGCACCAAATATGGCATCAAACATGGCACCAAACATGCAAGCATATTTGGTGGAAGTTTGATAATTTTTATTTTATTATTTTTATTTTATTATTTTACATTTTTAAAATGACTATAGTAATTACTCAAACTATACTGGCTTATTCATCCATTTCGGCCTTCTAAACTTCAGAATTCAAATATATTTTGACTTTGAAAGTTGTAGATATTCAAGTCTTCTTTAATCTGCAACTTGAATCAGCTCAATCAGACATCGGACGTAAAGGTTATGGCTAAAATATGAACATTGCGCAAAATTGTAAATTTTGACTGCACTTTATGACGCGTATAGAAAAATTTCGTTTTAACCTTTTTCCCCCGGATTTCATCGTTTTAACCCCGAGTTGATTCCATAAGTCGAAATATTATTTTTATATGTAAAATAAACAAAAACACATCAAAACGTTCATAAAACTCGAGAAACTATACGAAATATTAGGTTAAATAAGTGAGAAATAATGATATAATTACCACTCATCACACCCCCAAACCTAACATTTTGCTAGTCCTCGAGCAAAACAGAAAATAAAAATACATGAAAATAAAATTAAGCTAAGCCACTTTCGTAGGAATCACGGTTGCATTTAGCATATGCAATAAGCCTTTAAACCCCTAGGTGTCATTAGTGGACGAGTTGTAGTCTCGTGCGGTGATGAGTGGTATTTATATCACTATTTCCCACTCATTTAACTTAATATTTTGAATAGTTTCTCGAGTTTTATGAACGTTTTGATGTGTTTTATTGTTATCTTGCAGATAAATAAAGTTTGGACAGCACTGGAGGCAATTTGGGGCAAAACCGGACAAAAATGCGTCAACAGGGATATTTTAGTCTTTTGCGCGTCGCGACGCTGGAACACTGCGCGCCGCGACGCCCATCGTGCGCCGGTTCTGCTAAAATGCGCCATGGTCAACAGGTCAACAATTTGAAAAGGTTGACTTTGCTAAAATGCGCTGTGCCACGTGTCACCATCACATCCGATCTGCTAACGTGCGCCGTGCCACGTGTCATCATCATATGCTGCCGACACTCAGACTTGACACGTGTCGCCTTGTCATCAGCCATGTCATCGGTCAACGAGTCAACTTTGCCATGTGTCATGCCACGTCATCGCCACGTCGTCGTCGCGTCAGCATGACGTCATCACAATAATTGAGAATTAGCCGCCTTGACACGTGTCGCTTGCACAGTCAGCCGCCTTGCTACGTGTCGCCGTATCATTGTGCCACGTCGACAAATGAGCGTCGCGACGCGCAACTCCTTGGCGTCGCGATGCGCGAACAGTGCCCGAACAGTAAATTATTTTTGCTATAAATAGGCCGCGAATTTTCAGTTTTCATTACACCTTTCTCTCACTTCTTCTATGTAATTAGGAAGTGTTTCTCTCTCTAATTTCTTTTAATTTTTTTTGTAAATTTTAATTACGTTCTGTAATAATAATAATTTACTTTCTTTATTTTACAGTTTTTACTATTCACTATGAGGAGGTAACTTCCCTATACTAGGGTAAAAGGTAATTATTTTACTATTGCTATTTAGATTAATCTCCCTTAAAAATAATATATTTACTATTTAAAATTCTGATTAATAAAGGAATACCGCTATATTGGTCGGTTGGTAATTTAATTTTAATCTGGTTTAAATCTGACTAATCAAGGAATACCGCTATATTGGTCGGTTGGTAAATTTATTTTCTGTTGGTTTGAACCTGATTAATAAAGGAATACCGCTATATTGGTCGGTTGGTAAATTTATTTTGGTACCGCCTTTATGGCTGGATTATGGACAAATATTACCACCTATATGGCTGGTTGGACTTAATTTGACTTAATCATGATACCGCCAGATTGGTCGGTTGGTAAAATATATTATCACAAGTTTATATATTATTTTATGGGAGATATCTAATTTAGTAGTAGTAAAAGTAATTCCTTTTGCCTTAGCATTTTATTTCATTTGTAATTTACTTTTCAGCATTTTAATTCACCGCAATTACTTTTCAGCATTTTCATTTTATGTCTTTTAAGTTTTTACTAGCCCTAGCTATGTGTCATAACTAAGTTAGTAATCTAGGGTTGTGATGAAATCCAATATCACCGGTTTATAAGGGTTAAATTATAATTTGGGTAATATAAAGATTTATTTATTGAGTCTTAATCTTAATGCTTTTTATTAACTGGCCATTAATAAAATTGATAAGGTAAACTTAAAATGAACTAGACATAGGGATTTTAAGTTTAAGATCTCAGACTCAGTAACCCACTCTTCTTTGAGGATAGATAACCCTTTAATAGATTTCCTTATAGGATATGAATATACCTGTCGGGCGAGGGTAACCATAATTGGAACTTAATCTTAATGAATCCAGATTATTTGATTGACATAGACATATGGTTCAATTAGGTTAAATTGGATATTTGTAATTGACCATCGGAAGAGGCTTTTACATAATTTAGTGTTTCAGGTTAATAAATCAATATTTTACCCAATTATAAGATAACCACTTCATCTTTAAATAATATTGGAATAAATCACAACCCTAGATAGTTTTTAATATTGAATTTTCTTAAAATCAACCTTAAAACAATTTCATTTACTTTTAAATTTAGAATCGTCGCCATTTCAAATCAATCAAACAACTTGTTAGATACTGGTAATCATTTGGCCCAATAAATTGATAACAAAAAGGTTTTAAGTCCTCGTGGGATCGATACTTTTTATACTACTTGAACGATACGTACGCTTGCGTTATACGTGTGTGTTTACGCCGGTCAAGTTTTTGGCGCCGTTGCCGGGGACTTAGTTATCTTTTACTATATTTTTACGGGTTAGATTTGTTACTTGTATCTAATTTTTCTTTTTACTTATTATTTTTGGTTTTATTGTGTTTCAGGTTCTCAGACACTTCATGAGACGAACCAGAAGTTTTGAAATCCGACCGCTTGACCCAGAAATAGAAAGAACGAAAGGCGAGAAGGCCAAGAAGCTTTAGTCAACATGGAACCTGAACCTTTGGAGGTTGCACCACCAATTCCCATTCGAGACAGAACCATTCCGGTGGTAGATGGCCTCATTTCGTGTATTGTACTTCCTCCTTTACCAGCAAATGCAGGAGATATCAAAACTTGCATTCAGATGATTCAGCAAACAGTTCAGTTTGGGGGAAATGCAATAGAAGTCCTAATGCCCACATCAGCAACTTCCTGGAAGTTTACGGCACGTTCAATTACAACCGAGGAGCTGAAGAAGCTATGAGGTTGAGAGTTTTCCCATATTCCCTGAAAGACAGAGCAAAAGCATGGCTACATTCATTACCAGCAGGATCAATCACAACCTGGAACATTCTTGCTACAAAATTCCTTGCAAAATACTTTCCACCAGCCAGAACTGCAAAGTTGAGAAATGACATCACATCTTTTGTGCAGCAAGATTCAGAATCCCTGTATGAAGCTTGGGAGAGATACAAAGATTTGCTCCGGAAATGTCCTCACCATGAGATTCCAAAATGGCTTCAAGTCCAAACTTTCTACAATGGACTTTCTGGACTGATGAGAACCACAATCGATGCTGCTGCTGGAGGAGCTTTAATGGCAAAAGGAGAAGATCAAGCCTGAGACCTAATTGAAGAAATGGCCAACAACAACTCCTTGTGGCCAACAGAAAGAAGTCTGATTCAAAGAATTGCAGGAATATATGAAGTTGGAGCTAATACAGCAGTCAACACCAAGCTAGATCAGATATGCAAATTTATGGAGACTCTCAACACTCAAAGCACCACTGGATCCACAAGTTCACCATATGGAGGAGCACCAGAACCAAACCAACTTGAAGAAACAGTGAATTATGTCAACAATTTCAACAGACAGGGGAACAATCCATATTCCAACACCTACAACCCAGGGTGGAGGAATCATCCTAATTTTTCATGGAGCAACAATTCAGGGAAAAAGAACTATCCACCACCTGGATTCCAGCAACAGAATAAAGGCCAGGAGCAGACAAATGAACCAGTATTGGCAGAGATGCTAGCTCAATAAAAAGATATGAAGCCATGATTCAGAGCCAATCAGCTTCCATCAAAGCACTGGAGAATCAAATCGGACAACTGGCCAATGCTCAGAGTTACAGACCACCAGGCAATCTTCCCAGCAACACAGAACCGAATCCAAGGAACCGAGGGAAGGAGCAATGTCAAGCCATTACCTTAAAGAGCGGTACTGAGATCAACAAAGATGTTGGAGTCCAGATATCTCAAGAAGAAGTTCCAAAAGAAACCGAGAAACAGATTGAGGAAAAAGAGCAAAAGAAAAAGAAGCAAAGGAAAAGAACCAGAACAGATCACTCTTCCACCACCTTTTCCTCAGCTTCTTCAGAAAAGCAAAATGGACAAGCAGTTTGCTCGTTTCTTGGAGATTTTCAAAAAGCTACACATCAACATACCATTTGCAGAAGCCTTGGAACAAATGCCCAGTTATGTCAAATTCATGAAAGATATTCTTTCACGAAAACGGAGATTGGGAGACTACGAGACAGTAGCTTTGACAGAAGAATGCAGCGCCATCATTCAGAGAAAACTTCCCCCGAAGTTGAAAGATCCTGGCAGTTTCATAGTTCCTTGCACCATTGGAGAACATTACATTGGTAAAGCTTTATGTGATTTAGGTGCCAGTGTTAATTTAATGCCTTTTTCTATTTACAGGAAATTGCAAATTGGAGAAGCAATGCCTACCTCAGTATCTTTGCAACTTATTGATCGAACACTCGCATTTTCGAGAGGAGTCGTGGAAAATGTGTTGGTAAAAGTTGACAAACTCATCCTTCCAGCAGACTTCATCATCCTTGACATGGAAGAAGATAAAGAAGTACCTATCATTCTTGGGAGACCATTTTTGGCAACAGGTAAAACTGTGATTGATGTACAAAAAGGAGAACTAACAATGAAAGTGCAGGACCAAGAAGTGACCTTTAATGTTTTCCAAGCCATGAAATTTCCAAGCGATGAAAAGGAAGAAGAAGAATGCTTCAGAATTGATGTTGTTGATAATATTGTTCAGAATACTGAGTCAAATCCCACAGATACACTTGAAGCTTGCATTACCAACATGACAAACAATGAACTAGATGCTGAAATCTTGGAATGTATCAATTACCTTGACAAACCATTCCGATTCAAAGTAACACCACCAGTTGAAAGCTTGGAATTACCAAAGAAAGATCGAATCAAGCCTTCGATTGAAGAACCACCGCAGCTGGAACTAAAGTTACTTCCGAGCCATCTCAGGTATGCATTTCTTGGAAACTCTTCTGAATTACCTGTTATTATTTCTTCTTCACTAACATTGGAACAGGAAGAAAAGCTACTAAGAGTGTTACGAGAACACAAAAGAGCCATTGGTTAGACTATAGCAGACATTCGAGGCATTAGTCCATCATTTTGCATGCACAAGATCTTGATGAATGATGAATACAAACCAACAGTGGAGCATCAACGGAGACTCAATCCAATCATGAAGGAAGTCGTGAAGAAAGAAATCATCAAATGGTTGGATGCTGGTATCATTTACCCCATCTCAGACAGCACTTGGGTAAGTCCTATGCAGTGTGTACAAAAGAAATGTGGAATTACTGTTGTCACCAATGAAAAGAACGAGCTGATTCCAACAAGAACGGTGACTGGATGAAGAGTATGTATGGATTACAGGAAACTAAACAAAGCCACGAGAAAGGACCATTTTCCGCTGCCATTCATTGACCAGATGTTAGACAGACTGGCAGGACATGAGTTTTATTGTTTTCTTGATGGATATTCAGGTTACAATCAGATTGCCATCGCACCAGAAGACCAGGAGAAAACTACTTTTACATGTCCCTATGGTACTTTTGCTTTCCGCAGGATGCCATTTGGATTATGTAATGCCCCTGCCACTTTTCAACGTTGCATGATGGCCATTTTCTCAGACATGCTGGAGCAGAGTATGGAGGTTTTTATGGATGATTTTTCTGTGTTTGGAGATTCTTTTGATCATTGTTTGTTAAATTTGGAACAGGTATTACAAAGGTGCGAAGATACAAACTTGGTACTCAATTGGGAGAAATGCCATTTCATGGTACAGGAAGGTATTGTTCTTGGACACCGGATTTCACAAAAGGGAATCGAGGTAGACAAAGCAAAAATCGAGACAATTGAGAAATTACCTCCACCAACATCTGTAAAGGGATTCGGAGTTTTCTTGGACATGCAGGTTTTTACAGGAGATTTATCAAAGACTTTTCCAAGATTGCCAAACCTCTTTGCAATCTTTGGAAAAGGATGTACCTTTCAACTTCACCAAAGAATGCCAGGAAGCTTTTGAGATCTTAAACAGAAGCTGATTTCTGCCCCCATCATTGTAGCACCAGATTGGACCCTTCCATTTGAGGTAATGTGTGATGCTAGTGATTTTGCTGTAGGTGCAGTTTTGGGACAACGCAAAGCAAAGATTTTCCACACCATTTACTACTCCAGCAGAACCCTGAAGCTCAACACTGAACTACTACACAACCACTGAAAAGGAGTTGCTAGCAGTTGTGTACGCTTTTGACAAATTCCGCTCCTATCTGCTGGGTCCCAAAGTGGTGGTATATACAGATCATTCAGCAATCAAGTATCTGATCACAAAGAAAGATGCCAAACCTAGATTGATCCGTTGGATACTTCTTTTACAAGAATTTGACGTGGAGATCCGAGACAGGAAAGGAACAGAAAACCAGGTGGCAGATCACTTATCGAGGCTGGAAAATGGAAAAACAGCTGACAAAGAACTAATAATCAAAGAAACTTTTCCAGATGAACAATTATTTTCCATAAAACAACAGGAAGTCCCTTGGTATGCTGACTATGTTAATTATATTGTATCAGGAAAATGGCCGTTGGAATGGACAACTCAACAACGAAAGAAGTTTTTCAAAGAAGTCAAGCACTATGTCTGGGATGAACCATACCTGTTTAAACGCTGTGCTGATCAATTACTGAGACGGTGTGTTCCATAGGAGGAAGTCAACAGTGTTTTGCAACACTGTCATTCATCACCATACGGCGGACACTTCAGTGGAAACAAAACTGCAGCCAAAGTCCTTCAATCAGGTTTGTTCTGGCCCACACTTTTTAAAGATGCTTATCTTTTTGCTTTTCAATGTGACAGGTGCCAGAGAACATGGAATATTTCAAGAAGAAACGAAGGACCATTACAAAACATTCTGGAAGTGGAGATATTCGATGTATGGGGTATTGATTTCATGGGACCATTTGTTCCCTCATTTGGAAACATGTACATTCTGGTTGCTGTAGACTACGTCTCCAAATGGGTTGAAGCAATTGCACTGCCATCCAATGATTCCAAAGTGGTGATCAAATTCCTGAAAAAGAACATTTTTACTCGGTTTGGAACACCTCGAGCAATTATCAGCGATGGTGGCTCACATTTCTGCAACATATATTTTGATGCACTCCTATCCAAATATGGAGTTACTCACAAAGTTGCCACAGCTTATCATCCACAGTCAAATGGACAGGTTGAAGTTTCAAACAGGGAGATCAAAAGAATCCTAGAAAGAACTGTTGGATCAACAAGGAGGGACTGGTCTACAAAACTGGATGATGCATTATGGGCCTACCGAACAGCTTACAAGACACCCATTGGTATGTCCCCATATCGATTGGTGTTTGGGAAAGCATGCCATCTGCCAGTTGAACTTGAACACAAGGCGTACTGGGCACTGAAGAAACTGAATCTTGATTCACAAGCTGCAGGAGAGAAAAGACTTCACCAACTCAATGAATTGGAGGAATTTCGCCTACAGGCTTATGACAATGCCAAATTGTACACATAAAGACCAAAAAATGGCATGACCGAAAAATAGTGCACAGACAGTTGGAACCAAGGCAGCAGGTGTTGTACAACTCTAGGTAAAACTTTTCAAAAATCTAGATGGTCAATTGACATTCCTGGAAAGTATTAAATTGTGATGAGTATTGGTGATTTGATTACTATGGATGATGTTGGTTTTGGATCCTAATACCAACACACATTCAAAGTCAGTCAGCTGTGAGCGGATCACTTCTCAGGGGTCAGAGAATCATTTGAGCGACAAAAAGAAAGTGTCACACTTTCAGATCCAGCATAAACGTTCAAAAAGTCACGTCTAGCTGACGACGATTAAACTTAGCGCTCGCAGGGAGGCAACCCATGCAATTTTTGTATATATTGTGATTTGGTGTGATTTAATTTTGTGTGTTTAGTTTTTACAGATTAAGTCATTTCAAGATGGAAGAAGCTCTCGCAAATCTTCACAAACAATTTCCTTCTTTCCCTCAAAAATCTCTGATGAAAGTCTACAAAGCTCGCTTGGAACGGATGAGACTACTGACAATACATGGTGTGCCCAATGACATTCGTTGGGTAATTGAAGCACGAGTCCGATTGGCAGGTGAATCCTCTGATTCTTTTATTTCACATCTGCCTGGTTTTGGAAGAAGCACTTATGCAAAGAAACGAAGAGCTAAGCAAATGGGTGTTTGTTACAAATGTGCACGTTGGAATTGCAATACTCGTTGTCGTTCTTTAGGAATGGTGTCTGTTAATCGTGAAGACAAAATTAAATTCATTAGGAATGGCTTGAGTAAGGAGTCTTTAGATGAAATATCTTCGACTCTTGAGACGCATCCCAGTGGATATGTTCACATAGACTTTCGCAGATTACATACACAATATCAAAAAGAAAGACAACAATTAAGTCTTGGGAATCTGACTCAAAAAGACCCTGTTTGCCAATTTATAAGAAAATTGGATGGGAAGCTTGTCCCTGACACATAGATGTCAATCAAGCCGTTACTTTTCTTGCACATATTATATCTCTTTGTCTTTTCTTAATAATTGTGATTTGTTTTGTTATTTTCTTTTATTTTCTCCGACAGGATCCAGATTCTTTTTTGACTATCACGATCTATTTTACTATTGTTGTACTAATCGTCATTTGGAAGATACTTGTGCTATTTTTACTCACCCATTTTTCAGGTATTATAAATTCAACTCATCATTGTACCTTTGATGTCATCCTGAGTTGAGAAAAAAAAAATACATAGAAAAATGGAAGCCACTTCAAGAAGACGAGTTGAAAACATTTGTGTGTTTTGCGGTAGTAGTGTTGGTACTAAACCACAATACATAGAAGCGGCAAAGGAGTTGGGTCGAGTATTAGCTGCAAGGAATATGCACTTAATATATGGTGGAGGAAATCTTGGATTAATGGGGATCGTTTCAAAGGCCGTACAGGTAGGAGGCAGTCATGTTTTGGGAATCGTCCCAAAACCCTTAGCTGAGGCAAATCTTATTGAACCAACTAACGGAGAGGAACTGATAGTGCCAGGTATGTCTGAACGTCTGGTAGAAATGATTAACCGTGCTGATGCTTTTATTGCTTTGCCAGGGGGCTTGGGTACATTGGAGGAAATTTTTATTGTACTATCTTGGGCGAACCTGAACATACACCAGAAACCTCTTGGATTACTTAATGTTGATGGATTTTATGATTTTCTTTGTGTGTTTCTTGATGATGCTCGGAGAAATGGGTTCGTTTCAAAACCTATGAAAGAACTCCTATTTACTGCCAGAACTGCTCCAGACCTAATTGACCAACTCATAGCCTATGAACCACAAATTGACCCTATCATTTCAAAGATAAATTGGTCTGGGGACGATCGTGGTAAGAGACGTCGGGTTAATCTGGATCTTAACCTTTAATTTCCTGTAGAATTTCAATTAACCAGGTATTATCGTCTAAACTCTCTTTTACTGTTTAAGACATTGGGGACAATGTCTCATTTAGGTTTGGGGGAGGGATAGTTGATTAGTACCTTATTTTTAGTTTGTATGTTGTTTTTATTTTTAGTCCAAAATTTTTCGAAAATTAAAAAAAAATTGAAAAATTTTCAAAAATTACAAAAATATTTTGCATTTTTTGTGTTTTTATTTTGACTAAAAAGGTGGAATTGGTAAGAGATAGCCGAGTAAGGAATTTCCGCTCCTGAGACGTATCTTAAATCTATTTCGAAACAAGTTAATTTTTGTTTATTTCCTTTTAAATTATTTAATTTGTGAATTCTCCTTAAAACTGACTAAAATTGATCTTCATATGTTCAGTTGACAGGTATTATGAACTTACATGGAAACATACGGACATGAGCTAAAATTGAAAAGTTTGTAATATTCTGTGCTACAGTTTAATTGGAGGAAGCATCTCTAAATAGTGATGGAGTAAAAAAAAAAAAAAAAAAAAAAACGTATGAGATCCGAGTTATTAAGTCTGTAAGGGTGTTTTAATACCTAGTG
>SKCR01049983.1:0-48213 GCA_019454045.1 Zanthoxylum bungeanum
GTTTTGTGTTTTTTTGATATTTATTTTCTAAAAACCAATTACCAAAGTCAACCAACAAAAATGTGTTTATGCTTTTTCAAAAAGGCAAAAGCAAAATTGTGTTGAAAAGAAATGCATTAAATGCATTCACCCACTTCCATCAACTAATGACTAGTGATGTAAGTTGGTGGGCCCCACTTCTTAAATTCAAAATTTAAGTGGCTTGCTCAACACACTTCGGGCTCGGGTTCGTTTAATCCGATTAAACGGATTTTCTGTCGCGACGTAATTAAATCTAATTTAATTAAATAATAATGCCTAGCAAAATTATTACGAAAGTCGCATGCAAATTAATTCCAAATTAATTCGTTCGCCCGAATTAAAATCCAATTTTAATTCCGTTTTGAAATCCAATTTCAATTAATATATCCAATATATTATTTAATCGATTAATTCCAAATTAATCGCGTTCTCTCTTCTATTAGAATTTTATCCCAGATAAATTTTTGCCGCAATTAATCTTAGATTAATTTTCTTTCTCAGAATTAATCCCTGATTAATTCTGTTCGAGTCAAATGTCATCGGTGAATCTTTGGGAAGCGACCCAAGAGATCTCTGGATATATTGGCAGTAAATCAAGTCGTCGGACTATTCGAACACGTGCATACCTCGTACCACATTCTTATCGATTTACAAGACATGGTTGGCTTCTAGCAAAGCATCGTGCCTACCCAATTCTCCAAAAATATTCAACGAAGAATATATAATCTATATCAGGCATAGTACACTATATATTGCGTATTACGATCCAGTATCGGATGTCACATGCTAGGCCTAGGCTAGAATTGTGTCTCCCCCGTACGAAGCATATATCGGATCACTAGCAACTAGTCTCTATAATCGGATAATCATGACCTAGTCATACTATCCCGATAGCTGCAGTATTTAAGAGTGCAAGTTCTGTACCCTACGTGATCATCATCTTCATATGACTTAAGTGATACTTCCATCTTGACATCACACCCAATACACTACGATTCTCAGTATACCCAGAAGAGGCGTACAAAGAACCTGTTAAAACTCCGGACGACCAAAACCAAAGTATACTGATTGTCGTAAGTATTAGCGATGCAAGTCTCAAGTTAAGACCATATACACCTACCCTGATTCGGATTCCCATAGACACATAGTCAAACTACCAATGGGATTCCGAGGGGTCTATCCAGAGCGAAGCTGTTCCCGATCCAACGGTTAACAGAACCTCCTATCACACTTGCATAAGTATCTAATACTTAAATATATGAGAACTATGCCGTTAAGCTTCCATAACACGCATAAGTGTAATACTAGCCTATTCCGTATTATCGTTGTCCAGTCTCGATAATACTACGACTAGGGATATTTAATGATTAACCCTTTCATGGATTAATACTATCTCATATCTTATTAATTCGGTACTAATCATAGGGACTTTATCATTTATATATCCAAGTAATCCAATTACAAATGATTAAAGAGCAATTTCCTTTGTCACATAGTTAATTTGTACAAAAAACACCATGTCTTTTACAAATAGTGATGGTATGGGTCATAATTGTCCAACACTATGAAGAACTCAAGAACAATTCTAGGAGTTACAAAAGTGGTCATAACTCTCTAGAATGACAACAAGTCATCAAATGACTAAATTTAATCAATATTACACTAATATCATCCAATCAAACTTCACACATACATCTAACCTCCAAATCCATCATCCAAATCGAAACGCCCCAAAATCTAAGAAATGAAGAAACCCTAGAACTATTCTAGATATTCAAGAACAAGAAACAAGCTTTCTAAGTTTAAGATTATTGAAGATTACCTCAAAATCTTGTTATTTCCTTAAACTTTTTCTTGAATTTCTTCACTTTCTTCCTTGTTTCTTCAAACAAATCTTTGGGTGTTTTAATGGAGGTAAGTTTCAGCCATGGCTTTTTATGAAAGGAGAAAACAAAATTTTCCACTTCAAATTATTGGAGATCTCTAAGTCCCGAGGATCGAATCGAAAGCAAGAAATAAGTGCGAATACAAACGAGGGACTTGCGGAATACTCACATCGATCGATTGAGCGACGCGGGAGGCAACAAATATCCATTTTCTGCTCATTGGTGGTCACGGCAGTGGGCTGTGACAGTCCTCCACTTTTCGGCCATTGTTGATCAACCTTCAAGCTCCAAGCTTCGTGATTTGATTCCATGCTCATGGGTGGACTTCCCTATCACCTTCGCATGACTTCGTAGTGTGCTAGCACTCCCGATTTTGCCACAAAATCACGACTTTTGCTTCCCATTTTTCTTCCTTGGTCTCGGCAGTGGGCTGCCAAACCAGAAGAAAAATAGCCCCTAAAGGGCGTGAGAGAGATGAAAGAAATTGGCTATAATTCGTGAGCCAAGAGAGAGAATGAGTGAAGTGATTTTTGTATTTAATTTTGTGTATCTAATACACAATTTTTCATTACCAAAAATCAAATAATTGATTTATCAAATACAAAAAATCAAGACAATAAATTCCAACCACTTCCATCAACTATTCACATCACTCATGTCAATCAAGTGACAAGTTGTCACATCACTCAAAGTGACTAATGATTTGACGCTTGATGCGACTAGCGATTTGAAGCTTGATTTGACTTACGTGCCGCACTTGAATTCGAAATGTAAATGCGCTCGCAAACAATCTCGGGCTAGGGTTCGCTAATTCCAAATTAACGAATTTTCCGTTGCGACGCAATTAAATGATTATGCTTAGCAAAATCACTATTCACGTCGCTAACGAATTAATTCTAAATTAACTCGTTCGCCCGAATTAAAATCTAATTTTAATTCCGCGTCGAAATCCAATTTCGTTTAATATATCGCTATATTAATTTATCAATTAATTCCAAATTAATCGTTATCTCTCTTTAAATAATATTTTATCGCAGATTAAATATCTCCGCAATTAATCCCAGATTAATTTTCTCTCTCATCTAATTAATCCCAGATAAATTAAAAGTGCGAGTCATACGTTATTGGTGAATCTTCGGGAAGCGACCAATGAGATCCCCGGATATGTTGGCAGTAAATTCGGTTGTCGGACTATCCGAACACGTAAGTACCTAGTACCACGTTTATATCGATTTACACGACAATGTTGGCTTCTAGCAAAGCGCCATGCCTACCCAATTCTCCAGAAATTTGCGTATTTCGATCCAGTATCGGATTATCACATGCTAGGCCTGGGGCTAGTACAGTGTCTGCCCCGTACGAAGCATATATCGGATTACGAGCAACTAGTCTCTTTATTATCGGATAATCATGACCAAGTCATATTATCCCGACGGTTGCAACCTTTTAGAGACCGGTTCTGTATCCCTACGCGATCATCATCTCCATATGACTGGAGTGATACTTCCGTCTTGACATCACACCCAACACACTACGATTCTCAATATACCCAGCAGAGGCGTACACAGAACCGTTAAAGCCCTAGACGACCACAACCAAAGTATATTGATTATCGCAAGTATTAGCGGTGCAAGTCTCAGGTTAAGACCAAATACACCTACGCTGATTTCGGACTTCCATAGACACATAGTCATACTACCAATGGAATTCCGATGGGGTCTATCCAGAGCGAAGCTGTTTCCCGTACCATCGGTAAACACAACCTCCTATTACACTTGCATGAGTATCCTATACCCAAATATATGAGAACTATGTCGTTGTGCCCTCACAACGCGCACAAGTGTAATACTAGTCTTTTACGTATTTATCGATGTCCGATCTCGATAATACTCTGACTAGGGATATTTAATGATTTACTCTTCGTGAATTGATACTGTCTCATATCATTCTCAATCCAGGAACAAATCATAAGGACCTCCTATCATTTATACATGTTGGTGATCTAATCACAAATGATAAGAGTGCAATCTCCTTTGTCATATAGTTAATTTCTACAACAACACCATGATCTGTAGAAATAGTGACGCTATGGGTCATAATTGTCCAACAATCTCCCACTTGGCCTATAGCCAGTCACTCGAGTGTTTGACACCCGAACTATGTACGGTTGGCTCAAATTGCTGAGAAAAGGTTTTCGTCAGCGGATTTGCATGATTATCGTCTGATGCGATTTATACGATCATCACATCGCCAAGATGTATGATCCGAACGAATCAGATGAATAGTCAAAGTATGTATCTGGATCGTTGATGAGACCATTAATTCTTTAGCCTGCGCTGTAGCCTAGCTCAGCTGCTAACAGAACTATATCTATTCTAATTAGATTTTGTATCGACCCAGAAGGATTCTATTGCTGCCTCACCTGCAGCAATAACCCGCATTTGTTGTTTATTCGGTAACAGTATCTTGCTTGGAAGATTTCCAGCTCACTGTTCCGTTATTCAAACTGTATAGTACCGTTTTACTACTTATAGTCGTTTAATCGGTTAGGGAACTTACAGTGAGGTGATCCCAGTCACTTCAAGTTCTCATTCTCCATAGTTTAAGACAACATCCTTAGATCTCTAAGATACTAAGTATGTTCTTAATATAAATCCAGTGACCATCACTAGGATTGGCCTGATTGTGAATCCATATGCTCAAAGCGTATGAGATACCAGGTCGCGTATATTTTTCAATATAAGAGTTCTCGGAGAGTTTTAACAACTTTGAATCTAACCCAGTAGATCTTTATTCCTTGAATAAATGTTATTTCTCCCAAGAATTCTACAGAGAATTTTCTCGAAAGCCAAGCTTTCGCCGATTGTTTTTATGGGAGTATCATTTCCAAGAAATGACATATATTATCATTATTGTATAGGATAGCCACTGTCAGTGCGCTCCCACTAACCCTCTTATATACACAAGAATCATTTTCGTTTTGAATTAAATCATAGACTATTATGATTACATCAAAACGATAATTCTAAGAACCTAATGCTTGCTTCAATCCAAACATGGATCGAGTAACCTGCAAACCTTGTTTGCTAGTTTTGGTACGACAAAACCGTCCGGATGTTGTAAACATCCTCCGAAAGGTTTCCTTTTCAGGAAAGCGATTTTCCCGTTAAGCTATCATATTTCATAAATGAAACATGCAGCATTAGCAAGCATTATCCAAATGGATTTACCGTGGCACATGTAAAAGGTTTCGTCATAATCAACACAATGTTGATAATGATACCTTTCCGCTAAAAGCCTAGCTTTTACGTTTCTGATGATCAAATCAGTTTGAGCTATTTGTTTGTCATGTTTATGTTTGAGATTTATTTATATTCAAAATATAAATTCTGTTATTCACATCTAATGTGTATATTTGAATATCATCTTTATAAAATAAAACACTTTAGTGTTCTAGAATATAAAGGTAAACCCAGAGTGGGTTAAACACTGATATAGAGATAACATTTCTAGTCAAACTAGTTACATTATAACAGTTTCCTAATTTAAGTACATACCCGAAGGTAGTTTCTAAACTTAGGTATCTACGGTTAAAACAACGACTTTCATCCCATTTTCAATTCGCAGATGAATCTCAAATGAAGTCAGTATCCTGCTCAAAGCAGATTCTGAACATCAGTACATATTTATGTACCACACTAAGTATTTAAAATCTAATTTCAATACTAGTAATGAACATATTGTTGACAAACATATTTGAAGTCGGAGCCTTGCCCGTTCTTCAATTCCTTCATGTCTGCCATGTCCAAACGGCAGTCACGCTTCCGCGATCCCGTTTGCCACAATTTAGGCAGACATTTTGGGATATGTCATTTATCTTCCCAGAAGATTATAATGATTTTACCTTTGCCCTTTTCAACACTCCAGAAGCCTTTGGCCTAGCCTCGGCTGACTAGAATATCGAAGTAAAATGCGCCTTGCGCTACTTGCCTCATTGAAAACTTTGACTTTGTCTCATTGAGAATAGTCATTAACTCTCCAAGAGTTATTATTGCAATTTAATACTTCTAAGATCTAAAATAGATATATGAAGATCCTTCAATTTCAGTATCATACTTTAAGGATCTAATCCTTAGTTCTGATTAAGAAATTAAAGAGTCTACTGCGACAAGTTTAATGGATTAAGCACTAAAGTTATCATCACATAAATCTTCCAAAGATTATGCTCCACTATTTGCTTAACTTCGGGCTTAGGCCTAATATGTTATTTTATCAAATAAAGTAACTTATTAGTTTTTCCAGGACCATCTTGAAATATTATTCCCAATTTGAAAATTAAACCATTTAAATACATTTTCCCTAGTATTATGTTTTAAATGTGAATCTTTCAATTATATCTTGATTCTAATAGTCCAACTTTTTAATCAACGATTTAGGTACTATTTATTATAATGATTATTATAATCCAATTATAAAATCAACTATAAATGAATAGTTTAAATACAGTCCAACTGTTTTATTAAAACAACAATTTAAATATTAGTCCAACTAACATTTAATTTATATGAAAAATGTTATTTGTTTGAGCGCGTATGGCAAGTAATTAAACGAATATTGCAAATTCAATTCTTGCCTCCCACTATTTTTCGGCGAGCCTCTAACCCTCTGTCGAGTACTCGGGAAACCGTGTTTCCTAGTGGGCTAGGATCCCGTTAAATATCACACAATCTTGACTTTGGCCAACAAATTGTATGATAATTAACTAGGTAGATCTCTAAGATTAATTGGATCCAATCTAATTCCTAGATCCAGTAGGGGGACATCCAAGTCCGAAACATATATCTTATATATGCCAACATATCCAATATATTACCTAACCTCTTTCCTCTGAATCAACTAAGCCTTGGCTTTGGCACAACAAACTTAGTGATCCCAGTTAAGCGTGGCCCATTGACCATGGAAAGCTTCGTAATCAATGTCGTTGGACAAGAAGTGGTATTGACTTTGGCCAAAAAACCAAAACTTGGACAAGACACCAATATGGAACAAAGCTCTCGTGATTCAAACACATCATCGACGGACAAAGGCCTTGACTTTGGCCAACAAGCCAATTCCAGTCTCAGATCTTGAGTAAGAATCACTCAATGGAAGGAAAAACGCCTAATATTTTGCGAGGGTTTTTCGCGTGCAAATTGGCAACCAATTTATTATCTTTGTTAAGGTCTCATCATCATACACCCTTAAACATGCATTCTAAACACATAATAAAGCGTGTATAAATAAATAATAATGATATACGGATGGATACTTTACACAATGATCCTAGATCAAATCTATCACTTTCTTTCTCCCGCTAGCACAAGTATTTGCTTCTACCGTTTCACTACACTTCTAAAGAAACCTCATTTACATTGAGGGGAATAGGTGAGAAGAGAATACAATGAGAAATAAGGTAATAAGGCTGGACACGCAGGTCCAATTTAATAAATTCCAAATTTATTACAACAATTTCTAAAATTGCCCCACCCATCTAATATCCATCCGATATACATTATTCATGCATCGCAACCATGTATTCACACAAGCATGTTATCAATCAATCTAATCAAATTAATTAATCTGATAATTAGTGATCATCCAATGTTCAAACAACGATTTGATTTTGCTCGAGTCAAACTCGTTTTTGCGAATAAGTACTCAAAGTACGAATTCTCGAATTAAATTAAACTACAAAATTAAATCCAATTCAATTTGTATTTAATACTAATTCACTATTTAATTCCAAATTAATATTACACTTTATTAATAAACCTTTACGATTTAAATTCCAAATTTAATCGCTACGGGTCTCAAAGTCCGATTAATATCCAATATTAATTTAATTAAAGTCCAATGGGCTTTTAATTAATTTCTTTAAGGCGTGGGCTTCGGCAACCAAGCCCAATCAAGGAATTACCCCATAAGCCTAGAAATCAATTTAGGCCCATTAGGCCCAATTAAACTTTAAAGGTCCATTAGTCGCATTTGGGCTTTTTGGAAGCGGTTTTGGGCCCAATTGGATCCAACCAATTTAGCCTAAACCCAATTTAGTACAACCAAGCCCAATAAGCCCAATTACAACATTCAAGCCCAATTTTACAAAATAGGCCCATCATAATTAAATTACAAAAATTCCAAATTCCCAATTTAATTACATAAAGTGTATAGCATAATTAATTACCCAATTAACATTTCCAAAACACCAATTAGCCTAATTAATCATGCTCATTAACATTAAATCATGTCCAACACATTTAACAAAAAATCAAACCCAAATCATGCTATAATGCTCTCGGCTTTGGAGGGGATTTTGTGTCCGATTCGGTTTCAATCCAATTAAATCCACAATCGACATTAAATCAACATCCTCATTGATTCCAACTCATCCAATGAATCAAAAAATCAAAATCCAAGACATTTAGGGCTACTCAAACTCTCGGCCAAGCAAGATAAATTGGGGAAAATTGTTCCAAACAAAATTTAATCAAATTGATCCAATCAATCATCAATTAAACATGTATTAAGCATACTCAAACATCCAATTCATTCAAATCATTCTCAAAAACATTTTACCCAAATTCTAATCCTAAGTCATATTTCATGCTTTTCAATCACTCTGATACCATTGTTGGAGATCTCTAAGTCCCGAGGATCGAATCAGAAGTAAGAAATAAGTGCGAATACAAACGAGGGAGTTGCGGAATACTCACATCGATCGGTTGAGCGACGCGGGAGGCAACAAAAATCCATTTTCTACTCACTAATGGTCACGGCAGTGGGCTGTGACAGTCCTCCACTTTTCGGCCATTGTTGATCAACCTCCAAGCTCCAAGCTTCGTGACTTGATTCCATGCTCATGGGTGGACTTCCCTATCACCTTTGCATGACTTCGTAGTGTGCTAGCACTCCCGATTTTGCCACAAAATCGTGACTTTTGCTTCCCATTTTTCTTCCTTGGCTCTCGACTGTGGGCTGCCAAACCAGAAGAAAAACAGCCCCTAAAGGGCGTGAGAGAGATGAAAGAAATTGGCTCCAATTCGTGAGCCAAGAGAGAGAATGAATGAAGTGATTTTTGTATTTAATTTTGTGTATCTAATACACAAATTTTCATTACCAAAAATCAAATAATTGATTTATTAAATACAAAAAATCAAGGAAATAAATTCCAACCAATTCCATCAACTATTCAAATCACTCATATCAATCAAGTGACAAGTTGTCACATCACTCAAAGTGACTAATGATTTGACGCTTGATGCGACTAGTGATTTGACGCTTGATTTGACTTGCGTGCTGCACTCGAATTCGAAATGCGAATGCACTCGCAAACAATCCCGGGCTCGAGTTCGCTAATTCCAAATTAACAAATTTTCCGTTACGACGCAATTAAATTATTATGCCTAGCAAAATCACTATTCACGTCACTAACGAATTAATTCTAATTAACTCGTTCGCCCGAATTAAAATCTAATTTTAATTCAGCGTCGAAATCCAATTCCGTTTAATATATCGAATATATTAATTTATCGATTAATTCCAAATTAATCGTTATCTCTCTTTAATGATATTTTATCCCAGATAAAATATCTCCGCAATTAATCCCAGATTAATTTTCTCTCTCATCTAATTAATCCCAGATTAATTAAAAGTGCTTGTCATACGTCATCGGTGAATCTTCGGGAAGCGACCCATGAGATCCCCGGATATATTGGCAGTAAATTCGGTCGTCGGACAATCCGAACACGTAAGTACCTAGTACTACGTTTATACCGATTTACAAGACAAGGTTGGCTTCTAGCAAAGCGCCATGCCTACCCAATTCTCCAGAAATATCCTTACAGGAATATAAGGATCTATATCAGGCGTAGTATACGTAGTATTGCATATTTCGATCCAGTATCGGATGATCACATGCTAGGCCTGGGGCTGGTACAGTGTCTGCCCCGTATGAAGGATATATTGGATTACGAGCAACTAGTCTCTTTATTATCGGATAATCATGACCAAGTCATATTATCCCAACGGTTGCAACCTTTTAGAGAACCAGTTCTGTATCCCTACACGATCATCATCTCCATATGACTGGAGTGATACTTCCGTCTTGACATCACACCCAACACACTACGATTCTCAATATACCCAGCAAAGGCGTACACAGAACCGGTTAAAGCCCTGGACGACCACAACCAAAGTATATTGACTGTCGCAAGTATTAGCGGTGCAAGTCTTAGGTTAAGACCAAATACACCTACCCTGATTTCGGACTTCCATAGACACATAGTCATACTACCAATGGAATTTCGAGGGGGTCTATCCAGAGCGAAGCTGTTTCCCGTACCATCGGTAAACACAACCTCCTATTACACTTGCATGAGTATCCTATACCTAAATATATGAGAACTATACCGTTGTGCCCTCACAACGCGCACAAGTGTAATACTAGTCTTTTACGTATTTATCGATGTCCGATCTCGATAATACTCTGACTAGAGATATTTAATGATTTATCCTTCGTGTTTTGATACTGTCTCATATCATTCTCAATCCAGGAACAAATCATAAGGACCTCCTATCATTTATACATCTTGGTGATCTAATCACAAATGATAAGAGTGCAATCTCCTTTGTCACATAGTTAATTTATACAACAACACCATGATCTGTACAAATAGTGACGTTATGGGTCATAATTGTCCAACACAAATATCATGCCAAAACCGCCTTAGGGGTTAAAGAAGGGGTATTTTGGTCATTTTGTCAATTAATCTAATTAAATAATGAAAATAAACTTTAAGTTAACAAATTGAATTTGTAAACTTTAAGCTTAATAAAATCATGCCACATATACCAATAATAATCAAACATATTGCATAACATTTGTGTAATATTGAAATAATTAATTATCTAGATATTTAACATTTAAACGTCTAAATAATTAATTAATGCGATTATTATTATATATGTATTTTTATTATATTAAATAACAAATACATATATTAATGGAATGTGTTAAATTTTGTATCAAATACAAATACACATTAATTATCAATTGACCGAAATGCCCATAATGCATGTATTTTCGTTTAACCATTTAAACGACTCGAATCAACTCATTTTGATTCGGTAACGTATTATGAATAATCTATATTATTCATAACGTGTTGCCCAAGTGCTCAATGAGACACTTCATATTGTGGGACTCTCTAAGTTTAGGTTTATCCGTCACAGAATCCAATTTCGTGTCCATAATCCACCCACTCATGAATTATGACGACCACTGATAATCTCGTTAAACTATGCAAGTCGAGGTCATTGCATACGTATAATCCATCTGTCACAGGCTATCCATATTATACCTGAGATATAGATAAGAATGTCAAATCCTTATGGTATAATATAGTCGACTTTCAAATTTACTAGATCGCAAACACGTGTAGGAAACCTATGCCCTGTACACAGGACTGACAGATTCTATCTTGATACGCACTGGATATCATGAGCATCAGTCCACACCCAACGAACATGTGGAGGTCTGATCTAAATAGATCGGTGACGTGACTACCATAAAAGATAACTCATATATCCACTGTGGTATCTCAAGTCGAAGGACCACTATGCTCGCTCAACTCGAGAAGATTCCTATTGACGTTGGTGTACAATATATTAGGAAATATTCAGTGAGTCGTTCAGCGTTTATCAAATAAACACCTACATGTCTATACGAGTCTCCCGAGACTCATGGTTCATTGGGATAAACCATCAGACCAAGTCACGATATACGACATGTACTGGTCTCAGCAGATTTTACTAACCAACCCGTGTTAATATATCTTGACCAATAACTTTATTTAAGGATATACAACTTATAGTGACGCTTCCCAATGTCAATTACAAACTACGTTGGAACTGCGCACTACATTGCAAATCCTAGGGTCTTTGTCTAATATACACGTATCACTAAATCATATTTAGTTTCAATCTAATCATAATTAGATATTTAATCGTAATTAGATCGAATATGTATATAAAAGAAAAGAGGTGCTACCATTAAATAAGTAATATTATGGAAAAAAAGGAATTGTTCATATTCATAAATCAGACATAAATACGATCCGGATTGGCACTCCGAGCACCAACCCTAACAATTTCTCCCACTTTCTCTAGTGCCAATCCACGGTATCATATACATATCTCAATGTGTATCACATACTCATGGCCCTCAAGAGCTCACCTAGCACTTAAAAGGTAGGCAACAAGCAAGCCTGCTATAACAAATTGATTTTGTCCAACAAACCCAATCGTTTCCCTTAACCATCATCATTCATATTTTGTAGAACCCAAGTTCTACATCAATATGACTCAGATGCGATATCAATATTGTGCTATAGGTATTAAGTTGTCTATATATTTAGAGATCAAATCGAAAATACTATGTAGACAACCACAAACACAATACTAATATCAAAACTTCTAATCTATAAAGTCACTATGCAACTTCATAAGTCAATACTTCATTAGTTACAACTAATTCTACTAATTCAGTAGAATCAACGGTGACACTCCCACTGCATCTTTTCTGAATTTATATGACATAGACCATCTAATGTCATAATTAGACTCAAAACTAATCTGATCATAATGGTTGCATATTATATTTTCCATGAATAAGAAACTCGTTCTTAATATCTCCAAGATAACGAAAACATATTTCAAGACCTATCATATGGTCTACAGGGTATCAAAATAGCTCGTAACAATTACGATCAAATTGATACCTTTAATCTCACATAATATAGTATTCATTATACCATCATCCTATAATGCATAAGATTGACTAGACATTCTAATCAATTTCTCTTTCGACAAAGGAACCATTCTTTATGAAAGATGAATATTATATATAAAAGACACACTAACTGTCAAATAGTTATACTAACTGTCATACAGATAGTTTTGATGTGTCATTTGTTAGATCATATCTAATGCACGATTAATGAGAGTATCTCACCAGTCTCTTGTTTTATATCATATATAAAACTTTATATATGCCGAACATCATAGGCATAGCGGTAAACCCCGTTTCGTTCCTACATATGGCGACTCCACTGGGGATAGGAAATCGGCCCCAAAACAATGCCTTGTAGTGTATGTGGCTTTGGCTTTGGCTAACCAAGTCTCATATATTTTGCATACCCTTCTTACCCCCGATGGCGTTATGTATCGCTGTTGGGTTTCTAGGTTAGTCCTAAGATCATTAAGCAATGAAATCATGTGAATACTCATAAGAAGTATGGTAGAATCATACTTACAATGATCGACTTTTGCGATGCGAGGAACAACATAAATTCTTCAAGCTTTTCCTCCAAGGTGCTCACGGCAATGTCCAAAAATTGTGCTCCAAGTTTCGGTCACCCTCCATGTGTGTGCTCCACGCTCAAGCTTTGAAATGGTGATTCCATGCTCAAGGGTTTGTTTCCCTATCACTTTTGGATGACTCCTAATGTGTGCTAGCACTTGTGAAAATTTGCAACAAATCTTCACATTTTTCCTTGTGTGATTCACGGCAAAAGGAAAAACAAGAGAGAAAAATTGGCCCTTGGCCGAGAGTATTGAGAGAGGAAAGAGATGAAGATGTCAAGTGTTGGTGGTAATTGATTTCAAAAAACAATTAAATGATATACCAAATTCAAAAAAGGTACAACGCATTTAAGCCTTCCAACCACCACCATCAACTATTCACATCAATCAATGATGACAAGCATCACTTCACTCAAAGTGATGTGACTTCCATCATTTGATTGACTAGTGATTTGACGCTTGATGTGACTTATGGGCCCCACTTGATTCGAAATGCGAGTGGGCCCGCAAACACTCCCGGGCTCGGGTTCGCTAATTCCGAATTAACGAATTTTCCGTTGCGACATAATTAAATCAAATTTAATTAAATAATTATGCCTAGCAAAATTACAATTCACGTCGCTAGCGAATTAATTCTAAATTAACTTGTTTGCCCGAATTAAAATCTAATTTTAATTCCGCGTCGAAATCTAATTTCGTATAATATATCGAATATATTAATTTATCGATTAATTCCAAATTAATCGTTCTATCTCCTTAAATAATATTTTATCCCAGATAAAATATCTCCGTAATTAATCCCAAATTAATTTTCTCTCTCATCTAATTAATCCCAGATTAATTATGTGCGAGTCATACATCATCGGTGAATCTTCGGGAAGCGACCCATGAGATCCCCGGATATGTTGGCAGTAAATCTGGTCGTCGGACTATCCGAACACGTACATACCTAGTACCATTCTTTTACCGATTTACAAGACATGGTTGGCTTCTAGCGAAGCACCGTGCCTACCCAATTCTCCAGAAATATTCTTACAGGAATATGTAATCTTTATCAGGCGTAGTATACGTAGTATTGCGTATTGCGATCCAGCATCGGATGTCACGTGCTAGGCCTGGGGATGGAATTGTGTATGCCCCGTACGAAGCACATATCGGATCTATGGTAACTAGTCTCTATAATCGGATAATCATGACCTAGTCATATTATCCCGATGACTACAGTACTAAATAGCACCAGTTCCATATCCTACGTGATCATCATCTCCACTATGACTGGTGTGATACTTCCGTCTTGACATCACACCCAATACACTACGGT
This sequence comes from Zanthoxylum bungeanum, assembly GCA_019454045.1. Lineage (NCBI taxonomy): Eukaryota > Viridiplantae > Streptophyta > Magnoliopsida > Sapindales > Rutaceae > Zanthoxylum > Zanthoxylum bungeanum. The sequence continues at coordinate 14,626 of SKCR01049983.1, forward strand.
TCTCAATATATCCAGAAGAGGCGTACACAGACCCTATTAAAGCCCTGGACGACCAAAACCAAAGTATATTGATTGTCGCAAGTATTAGCGGTGCAAGTCTCAGGTTAAGACCAAATACACCTACCCTGATTCGGACTTCCATAGACACATAGTCATACTACCAATGGAATTCCGAGGGGGTCTATCCAGAGCGAAGCTGTTTCCGTACCATCGGTAAACACAACCTCCTATTACACTTGCATGAGTATCCTATACCCAAATATATGAGAACTATGCCATTATACTCCCACAACGCGCACAAGTGTAATACTAGTCTATTCCGCATTATCGATGTCCAATCTCGATAATACTACGACTAGGGATATTTAATGATTAAACCTTCGTGAATTGATACTGTCTCATATCATCTCAATCCGGAACTAATCATTAGGACCTTTTATCATTTATATATCTTGGTAATCTAATTACAAATGATAAAACTGCAATTTCCTTTGTCACATAGTTAATTTGTACAACAACACCATGATCTGTACAAATAGTGATGCTATGGGTCATAATTGTCCAACAATCTCCCACTTGGCCTATAGCCAATCACTAAAGTGTCCTACACACAAACTATGTACGGTTCGCTCAAACTTCTGCTGAGAAAATGCTTTCGTCAGCGGATTTGCAGTGTTATCATCTGATGTGATTTATTCGATCATCACATCGGCACGATGTATGATCCGAACGAATCAGATGAATATTTGAAGTATATATTTGGATCGTTGATGAGACCATTAATTCTTTAGCCTATACTGTAGCCTAGCTCAGCTTCTAACAGAACTATACCTAATCTTATTAGGATTATTAAGATCCAAAGGGCTTCTATTGCTGCCTCAACTGCAGCAATATTCCGTTTTTGTTGTTTATTCGGCAACAGTATCTTGCTTGGAAGATTTCCATCTCACTGTTCCGTTATTCAAACTGTATAGTACCTTTGTTACGACTTATAGTCGTTTTTATCGGTTAGGAAACTTGCAACGGTGAACCCAGTCACTTCAAGTTCTCATTTTCCATAGTATAAGACAGCATACTTAGTCCGTCTAAGAAACTTAAGGATGTTCTTAACATCAATCCAGTGACTATCACATGGATTGGCCTGATTGTGACTCCATATGCTCAAAGCATATGAGACACCAGGTCGCATACATTTATTTCAATGTACGAGTTCTCGGAGAGATCCAACAACTTTCAGATCTATCCTAGTAGATCCCTATTCCTAGAATAAAGGTTGTCTCTCCCAAGTATTCTACGGAGAATTTTCATGAAAGCAAAGCTTTCACCGATTGTATTATGGGAATGTCATTTCCAAGAAATGACATGTCATTATTATTTAGGACATTCACTGTCAGTGCGCTCCCACTAACCTCCTTATATACACAAGAATCATTTTCGTTTTGAATTAAATCATACACCATTATGATTACATCAAAACGATAACTCCAAGAACGCAATGTTTTCTTCAATCCATACATGGATCGAATTAACTTGCAAACCTTGTTTGCTCGTTTTGGTATGACAAAACCGTCAGGATGTTGTAAACATCCTCCAAAAGGTTTCCGTTAAGGAAAGCGGTTTTGGCATTCAACTGCCATATTTCATGAATGAAACATGCAGCATTAGCAAGCATTGTCCAAATGGATTTAACCATGGCAATGAGTAAAAGGTTTCGTCGTAATCGACACAATGTGGATAACGATACCTTTTCGCTACAAGCCTAGCTTAGTACGTTGTAAGTTGCCATCCATGTATGTCTTACTTGAAGACTCATATAGTACCAATAGGCACAATGCCTTCCGGTACAACAATTAGTATCTAAACTTAGTTGATATACATGGAATCCATTTCGGATATCATGACACTTTTACATTATAGGGAGTTGATACCTTGTATCACTTTCTCATACGAAGTCAGTTTGTATTCCTCAATAAGATTGACATCTTCATGAGGTGAGATCAGAAACCCATACCTCCGCGGTTGTTTTCTGACTCTCTCCGACTTGCGCGGTACTTGTGTATTGAAGATTATTGGTATAGTTTCATCCTTGATGAACTATCTGTGTTCCATTAAGGACTCAGTGCCTGGAACAATATCACTCCGATTTTCATCGAGTCTTACTTTCCTCCCACTTACCACTGCATATAGGTATTCCTCTTAGGAAAACCGCATGGCGAGCAACAATTACATTGTTCTCTTGTGAGTTGTATAAGTACTATACTTTGGTTACCCTAAGATAACCCACAACTTAGGCACTTATCCGATTTGGGTTTTAGTTTGGTATCATCCAAACATATGCTCAGCATTCCCAAATCTTCAGGAATGAGAAAATCCAATTTCTTTCCTGTTCATATCTAATATGAAATCTGTCAAACAGATTTTTTTTATGGAACCTTATTCAAAATAAGTTTTGCACTGATTAATGCGTATCCTATGAAGGAAATGGTAGCTGAGAGCGACTCATGATTAACCTTATTATGTCCAACAAAATTAAGTTTCTCTGTTTGGACACACCGTCAAATTGACCTGTTCCGGGAGGAGTCTACTGTGAAAGAATACTATACTTTTTCAGGTATTCGAGAAAATTATTGCTTAAGTATTTTCATCATGGTCTAATCATGATATTTTAATACTTTAGCCGATCTGTTTGTCTACTTCGTGTCGAAACTCTTTGAATTTATCAAAAGTTTCCGATTCGTGTTTCAATAGAAACACATAACCATAACGCGATGCCACATCCGTAAAGGTTTCGAAGTATTCATATCCACCTCTAGCCTAGCTAGACATGGGCCCACTTACGTCACTATGAACGAGGGCCAACAGATCAGTGACACTTGTACTTTTACCAAGTAAAAGGTGTTTTAGGCACTTTTCCCAATAAACTAGATTCGTAGACATTATTTGAATAGAATCAAATCTGTCATAGTATCCACTCTTCGAAAGTGTGGATATACGAGTTTTGTTAATTGTGTCCCAGAAAACAATGCCACATATAAGTCTCAACTGATTTACTCAGTTTGAGCTATTTGTTTGTCATGTCATATGTATGAGATTTATTTATATTCAAAATATAAATGATGTTATTCACATATAATATGTTTATCTTAATATCATATTTATAAAATAAAACACTCGTGTTCTAGAATATAAAGGTATACCCGCAACGGGTTAAACTCTGATATAGAGATAATGTTTCTAGTTAAACTAGTTACATTGTAACCGTTTCCTAATTTAAGTACACACCCGAATGGTAGTACCTAAACTTAGGTATCTACGGTTAAATCAGCGACTCTCGTCCCATTTCCGACTCGCAGATAAATTTCAATTGAAGTCAGTATCCTGCTTATCAGCAGATTCTGCACACCAGTACATATTTATGTACCACATCCAGTATCTAAAATCCAATTTTAATACTATTAGCGAACATGTTTATGACAAATATATTTGAAGCCGGAGCCTTGCCCCGCCTTTACTTCCTTCATGTATGCCTTGTCTATACGGCAGTCATGCTTCCAGTGACCCCGTTTGCCACAGTTTAGGCAGACATTTTGGGATATGTCCTATGTCTTCCCAGAAGATTATAATGATTTTTCCTTTGCCCCTTTTCCACACCCAGAAGCCTTTGGCCAAGCCTTGGCCTTCTGGGATGTTGAAGTAAGATGCGCCTTGCGCTTCTTGCCTATTGCAAACTCTGGCTTTATCTTTTTGAGTATAGCCATTAACTCTCCAAGAGTTTTCTATTGCAATTTGTACTTCTAAGATCTAAGGATAGATCTATGAAGATCCTTCAATTTCAATATCATACTATAAGGATCTAATCCTTAGTTCTGACTAAGAAATTAAAGAGTCTTTGCGGCAAGCATAACGGATTAAGCACTAAAGTTATCATCACATGAATGTTCCAAATATCATGTTCTACTATTTGCTCAACTCCGGGCTTAGGCTCGAGACGTCACTCTATCAAATAAAGTAACTTCTCGGTCTCCACGACTATCCTGAGATTTTATTCCCAATCTGAAAATTAAAGTCGTTTAAAAAACATTTTCACCCACGATTACGTTTTAAACACTAATCTTTCAATTATCTTGATTATTATAGTCCAACCATACAATCAACGATTTTAGGTACAATTTATTATAATGATTACTATAGTCTAACTATATAATCAACTATAATTTAATTGGTTAATTCAAATATATTGATTACTATAATCCAATTATATAATCAACTATCATTTGAAGTAGTTTGAATACAGTCCAACTGTTTAATTAAAACAACGATTAAATATTAGTCCAACTAATATATTAATTTATATTGACAAAAAATTTGAAATGAACGCGTATTGGCAAGTAACTAAACGAATATTGCAAATTTAATACTTGCCTCCCACTATTTTTCGGCGAGCCTCTAACCCTCTGTGGAATACCTCTGATCAAAGCAGCCAAGACACAGAAGTAGAGATATAAGAGGAGCCGGTTCTAACCAAAAGACCAGAGCAACACCCCTTCGGTAGTTGTGAAACCTCAAATTACAAAACCCCCATTTCTGTATTCACAACGATTCCAAAAAAAAGAATTTGGATGCGCAATTCGCTAAATTTCTGGACATTTTCAAAAAGATCCATATTAATATCCCCTTCACTGATGCTTTGGCACAAATGCCCCACTATGTGAAGTTCATGAAGGAGATCATGTCCAAGAAGAGGAAATTGGAGGATTTTGAAACTGTAAACCTCACAGAAGAATGCAGTGCAATAATCCAAAAGAATTGCCTCAAAAGCTCAAAGACCCAGAGAGTTTCACTATACCATGTAACATAGAAGGCTCTACGTTCACTAAAGCTTTATGTGATCTGGGAGCAAGCATTGATTTGATGCCTCTTTCGATTTTCCGAAAATTAGGCCTTGGTGACGCAAAGCCAACAACTATCAAACTGCAACTGGCAGATAGATCCCTAACGTACCCTAAAGGAGTCATCGAAGATGTATTAGTAAAAGTGGATAAGTTTATCTTTCCAGCAGATTTCGAGGTCTTGGATATGGAGGAAGATCAAAAGATTCCTTTGATCTTGGGACGCCCATTCTTGGCAACTGGGAAGGCTTTAATTTATGTACAACAAGGGAGATTAACGTTGAGAGTAGGAGATGAAGATGTGACATTTAACATTTACCAAACTCTTATTATCCTGAAGAAACAAGTACCTGTAACCGAGTGGATGTCACAGACACCTGCGTACAAGAGACGCACTTGAAACGAGCCACTGATCCTTTAGAATGATGTCTTGATAAATTCAGCTATTGACAAAGAGACAAACGTTTGATGATCGGGACCTTAGCAGATAACCCTACATCGAAAGCTTACCAAGAGAAAACATGGCGAGAGCTCATTTTGAAACTTACAAGATCCACCACTATGGTGGTTAAAAAGGATACATCGGAATTGAAAAGCACTACCTGAGCATCTATGCTATGCATTATTGGTGAGAATTCAACATTTCCGGTGATTTGCGGATATCACTCGATTCAAAATACGAATGTGTCCGTAAGCACTTTCGGGCTCGGTTTCGTTAATTCCGAATTAACGAATTTCCGTCGCGACGTGAATTAAATAATTACGCCTTGCGAAATTACTATTCAGTTCGCTAATGAATTAATTCTAAATTAATTCGTTTGCCCGAATTAAAATCCGATTTTAATTCCGCGTCGAAATCTAATTTCGTTTAATAATATATCGAATATATTATTTTATCGATTAATTCCAAATTAATCGATCTCTCTCTCTCTCCTAATAAGGCATTTTATCCAAGATAAAGTTTCTCCGCAATTAATCCAAGATTAATAAGGTTCGAATCAAACGTCATAGGTGAATCTTCAGGAAGCGACCCAAGAGATCTCCGGATATGTTGGCAGTAAATACGGTCGTGGATAATCCAAACACGTACGTACCTCGTACTACGTCTTTACCGATTCACAAGACAAGGTTGGCTTCTAGCAAAGCGCCATGCCTACCCAATTCTCCAGAAATATTCTTACTGGAATATAAGATCTTTATCAAGCGTAGTATACCGCAGTATCGCGTATATCGATCCAGTATCGGACGATCACATGTTAGGCCTGGGGCTGGAGATGTGTCTGCCCCGTACGAAACATATATCGGATATCAAACAACTAGTCTCTTTAAATCGGACAATCCTGACCTGGTCATATTGTCCCGACGGTTGCAACCTTTTATAGAGGACTAGTTCTGTATCCTGCGTGATCATCATCTCCATATGTCTGAAGTGATACTTCCATCTTGACATCACATCCAGTACACTACGATTCTCGATAAACCCAGAAGAGGCGTACACAGAACCGGTTAAAGCCCTGAACCACCAAAACCAAAGTTTACCGATTGTCGCAAGTACTAGCGATGTAAGTCTCAGGTTAAGACCATATACACCTACCCTGATGCGGCCTCCCATAGACACGCAGACATACTACCAATGGGATTCCGCGGGGTCTATCCAGAGCGAAGCTGTTTTCCGTCCGTACCATCGGTAAAACACAACCTCCTACCGCACTTGCATAAGTATCCAATACTTAAATATATGAGAACTATGCCGTTGTGCCATCACAACTCGCACAAGTGCAATACTAGTCTATTCCGCATTATCGATGTCCGATCTCGATAACACTCCGACTAGGGATATTTAATGATTAAACCTTTTATATTGATACTGTCTCATATCATCTCAATACGGAACTAATCATATGGACTTTTGCCATTAATAAATCAAAGTAAATAATTTTACAAAACGGCAAAAGGGCAATTTCATTATCGCATAGTTAATTTTGTACAATAATACAATATCATTTACAAAACAGTGACGCTATGGGTCATAATGTCCAACAATCTCCCACTTGGCCTATAGCCAGTCACTCAAGCATCTAATACCTGAACTATGTACATGTCGTTCAAACACTTGCTGAAGAACAGCCTTCGTCAGCGGATCTGCAATGTTGTCATCCGATGCGACCTTCTCGACTTTTACATCGCCACGATGTATAATCTCCCGAATCAGATGGTATCGCCGAAGAACATGCTTGGATCGTTGATGAGACCTTGGTTCCTTAGCTTGTGCTATAGCCCCGTTATTGTCACAATACAATGGTACGGGCTCAGCAGCTAACGGAACTACTCCTAATCCGATTAGGAATTTTCGGATCCAAACTGCCTCCTTTGCTGCTTCCGATGCAGCAATATACTCCGCTTCAGTTGTTGAATCGGCAACAGTATCTTGCTTGGAAGATTTCCAGCTCACTGCTCCGTTATTCAAACAAAAATGTACCCGGATTGCGACTTGAAGTCGTCTTTGTCGGTTTGGAAACTTGCGTCGGTGTACCCAGACACCTCAAGTTCTCCACCTCCATAAATTAAGAAAGCATCCTTGGTTCGTCTAAGATACTTAAGGATATTCTTAACAGCCACCCAGTGACCTTCACCTGGATCGGCCTGATAGCGACTGCACATGCTCAAAGCATATGACACATCAGGTCGTGTACATATCATGGCATACATGATCGATCCGATTGCTGAGGCGAACGGTATCCGACTCATGTTATCTCTCTCTTCTTTAGTTTTAGGACACAAGTCCTTAGACAGAAGAATACCACGTGACATTGGCATCAATCCCTTCTTGGATTGATCCATGTTGAATCGCTTCAACACTTTGTCAATATATGTACTCTGGGAGAGTCCAAGCAGTTTTCTAGATCTATCTCGGTAGATTTTTATTCCCAGAATAAAGGCTGCTTCTCCCAGATCTTTCATGGAGAATTTTAATGAAAGCCAAGCTTTCACCGACGTTAGCATGGGAATGTCATTGCCTATTAGCAATACGTCGTCGACATAAAGGACAATAAAAGTCAGTGCTCTCCCACTAACCTTCTTGTATACACAAGGGTCATCATCGTTTTGTACGAAATCATATTCTTTTATGATCTCATCAAAACGCTGATTCCATGACCGTGATGCTTGCTTCAATCCATAAATGGATCGATTTAACTTACAAACCTTGTTTGCAAGTCTAGGTACGATAAAACCGTCAGGTTGTTGCATATAAACATCCTCCAAAAGGTTTCCGTTAAGGAAAGCGGTTTTAACGTCCATCTGCCATATCTCGTAATCGAAATATGCAGCTATTGCAAGCATTATCCGAATGGATTTAATCATGGCAACGGGTGAGAAAGTTTCGTCATAATCAATACCATATTGTTGACGATACCCCTTTGCTACAAGCCTAGCTTTGTACGTTTGAACGTTGCCATCCATGTCGGTCTTCTTCTTGAAGATCCATCTGCATCCAATAGGCTTTACGCCTTCTGGTGCATCAACCAGTGTCCAAACTTGGTTGGCATACATGGAATCCATCTCGGACTTCATGGCATCTTGCCATAAAGCGGAATCAATATTCTGTATTGCTTCCTCATACGTAGTCGGTTCATTATCCTCAATAAGATTAATATCTACATGAGGCGAGATCCGAAACCCATACCTCTCAGGTACCTTCCTGACTCTCTCCGACCTACGCGGTACTTGTGTATCTGAAGATTGTGGTACAGACTCATCCTGGATGGTCTGTTTATGTTCCGTCGTTGATTCATTGCCAGGAACAATATCACTACGATTTTCATCGAGCTATACTTTCCTCCCACTTACCACTGCATCTAGGAATTCATTCTCAAGGAAAATGCATGTAGAGCAACAAACACTTTGTTCTCTTGTGGGTGATAGAAGTAATATCCTTTGGTTTCCTTAGGATATCCCACGAAAAGGCATTTATCTGATTTGGGTTCTAGTTTGGTACCTTCCAAACGTTTAATATATGCCCAGCATCCCCAAATCTTCAGGAAAGAGAAACCTGGTTTCCTTCGTGTCCATTTCTCATATGGAGTCTGTTCAACAGACTTTGACGGAATCTTATTCAAAATAAGTACCGCACTGTTAATGCGTATCCCCAGAAGGATATTGGTAGCTCAGTTTGACTCATCATCGACCTTACCATGTCTAACAAGGTACGGTTTCTCCGTTCAGACACACCATTTAATTGTGGTGTTCCAGGAGGAGTCCACTGTGAAAGAATACCATTTTCTTTCAAGTAATCTTGAAACTCATAACTTAAGTATTCGCCACCACGGTCCGACCGCAATGTCTTAATACTCTTACCTGTTTGTTTTTCTACTTCGTGTCGAAACTCTTTGAATTTCTCAAAAGTTTCCGACTTGTGTCTCATTAGATACACATAACCATAACGAGATGCATCATCCGTAAAGGTTACGAAGTAATGATATCCACCTCTAGCCTGGCTAGACATGGGCCCACATACGTCACTATGAACAAGGGCTAACAGTTCTGTGGTACGTTCACCTTTACCACTAAAAGGTGATTTAGGCATTTTGCCTAAAAGACAAGATTCGCAGACATCATATGAATTAAGATCAAATCCGTCCAAGTACCCACTCTTCGAAAGTGTGGATATGCGAGTCTTGTTTATGTGTCCTAGACGACAATGCCACATGTAAGCTTCATCTTTTAGATTACTCCTTTTGAGCCTTTTTGTGTTATTTTAGGAGATTCATTTATATTCAAAATATAAAGGCCATTATTTGCTACAGCCAGTGCAAATTTCTGCATCATTTTTATATAAATAACACCCAGTGTTTCTAAATACAAAAGTGTACCCATGCTGGGTTAACAAAGATACAGATATGATATTCCTAGTCAAACTAGGTATATAATAACAGTTCAAAAGTTTAAGCATATGCCCCGAGGGCAATTCCAAAACAAAAGTCCCTACAGCCAAAACAGCAACTGGAGTTCCGTTTCCGACTCGTAGGTCAATCTCCCCTGAAGTCAGCATCCTGCTATCCTGCAGATCCTGCAAATCAGTACAAATATGAGCAGCACAACCAGAATCAAAAATCCAATTTTTAAAACTAGAAGTAGTCATATTTATCTCAATAACAAACATACCAGAGGCTAGTGCCTTGCCTGCCTTGATATCCTCCTTGTGTCCTTTGCCCATTCGGCAGTCACGTTTCCAGTGACCCTTCTTGCCGCAGTTGAGGCAGACATCTTGAGATTTGTCCCTTGGCTTCCCAGAAGCTTTTGTCGACTTGCCTTTAGCCTTTTTCTTATGTTTCTTCTTCCTCACCCCTCCAGTAGCTTTGGGCCCAGCCTTTGGCCTCTGAGAGGTCGATGTAAAGTGCGCCTCGCGCTTGCCCCCTTTTGGAGTTCTTTTTCAGACTCCTTCAAAATGGATAACAGCTCTCCAAGAGTGTCATCAGTATCCATCAACTTATAGTTGATTATGATTTGTCTCCAAGTATCAGGAAGTGACTGTAAGATCAAATCTATGGTCAGCTCAGCCTCCAAGCTATTCCCACTATTCCCATATTGGCCAACTCATCAATATCGGCGATCATTTGAGCCCCATGGGCCTCAACTGATGCGCCTTCAGTCATTCGGGCGCGGAAGAGTTTCTTCACCAACTCATACCTTTCCATCCGCTTGTTGGAGCGGTGGAGATCTCGAAGTCTAGCCATCATATTATAAGGATCCAAGTCCCTGTTCTGGCGACGAAAGTGTTGAGTCATAGAAGCTAACATAATAGCCTGAGCTGTGTCACAATCATTGCTGTGAGTTTTCCATAACTCCAGCTCAAGTGGGTCAGTGGGCTTAGGCGGGAGAGGTGTTTGTATAGTATACAGCATCCTCTCAGCCCCAAGGACTATCCTCAGGTTCATTTCCCAATCAGCGAAGTTTGTCCCCTTAAAGACATTGTCACCCATGATGATGTCTCGGACATTTACCTTGCTAGCCATCTTAACTACGATAGTCCAACTATCTAGTTAACGATAAAATGGGTACAGTCAAACTGTTACAAGAAAAAATAACAATGAATTAGTCCAACTAATTTTAATTAATTAAACGAAATAATTTTGAAAGACGCGTGAGGCTAAGTATCTGAATGAAATTGCAAATTCAATACTAGCCTCCCACTATTTTTATCAAGTCTCTAACCCTCTGTTGAGAACTCGGGAAATCCTATTTCCTAGTGGGCTAGGATCCCGTTAAATAACACACAACCTTGACTTTGGCCAACAAATTGTATGCTATTTAACTAGGTAGATCTCAAAGATCAATTGGATCTCATCCAATTCCTAGATCCGGTTAGGTGGACATCCAAGTCCAAAACATATGTATGCCAATGTATCTAATACATTTTCCTAACCATATCCTCCGAACCATCTAGGCCTTGGCTTTGGCACAACAAACCTAATGATTCCGGTTAAGCGAGACCCATTGACAAGGAAAGTTTCGTAATCAATGTCATTGGACAAGAAGTGATCTTGACTTTGGCCAACAAATCACAACTTGGACAAGACACCGATGTGGAACAAAACTTTCATGATTCAAGTACATCCTCAATTGACAAAGGTCTTGACTTTGGCCAACAAACCGATGCCAATTTTGGATCTTGAACAAGAATCATTCAATGGAAGGATAATTGCTTAATATAAATTGAGGGTTTTATGCGTAAATTGCAATCAATTTATTATCTTTGTTAGGTCTCATCATCATACACCCTTAAGCATGCTTCTAAAACATCATAAAGTGCATAAAATAAATTAATAGTGATATACGGATGGATATATAAAACAATTTGTTCCTAGAACAAATCACTCCCTTTCCACTCCCCGCTAGCATATACTACTTCTACCCAATTACATAATACAATAAGAGAAACCTCATTTACATTGAGGGGAATTAGGTGAGAAGAGAATACAAAGAGATAAAAGAGATAAGGCTGGACACGCAGGTCCAATTTATAAATTCTAAATTTACAATAATTTCTAAAATTACCCTTTCCCTTCTAATATCCATCCGCTATACACTATTCATTCATCACATACATGTATATTCATTCAAGACATGCTATACAACCAATCAAATCCAATTAATTAGTCTTTATTTAAATGATCATCCAATGTTCAATCAACGGTTTGATTTTGCGCGAGTCCAACTCGTTTGAGAATAAGTACATAAGGTACGAATTCATGAATTATATCGAACTACTCGTTAAATCCAATTTAAGCCGTATTCAATATTAATTCAATTTATTTAATTCCAAATTAAATGTTTACACTTTTAATGTGCTTTTAAAGATTAGATTCTAAATCTTATCAAATTGGGTCTCCAAGCCCAACTAACATCCAATGTTTGTTTAATTAAAGTCCGATGGGCTTTCAATTGATTTATAAAGGCTTGGGCTTTGGTCAATGTGGGTCAAACCCAATTACCAAGCCCAAATAAGGAATCACCCTTAAGTGCCACAAAATCAATTTCAAGCCCATAAGGCCCAATTAAACATAAAAGCCCATTAATTAATTTTAATATTCCAAATTTTAAAATTCAATTGATTAAAGTGTAATTGCATGATTAATTCATTAAATCAAATATTTCAAAATACCAATTTAATTTATTATTCATCAATTGTTCAAAACACTTGTCTAACATTTATTTGAACAAAAATCAAGTCCTTTAACATGTCATGTTGTATTCGGCCAAGAGAGATTTTTGCGGTTCGATTTGTTTTCAATCCAATTGAATCACTAATCTAACATACATATAGATTTTAGGTCATCCAATGAACTTGAAAGCAAAAATTCAATAATAGTGAAAAGACCTCAATTTTCGGTCAAGCATCAACTTTAGGGAAAAAATCATCCAATGTATTTTTTCTCAAAATTGAACATGTATTACATCAAATATCATACATTTAATCATGCTTAAGTTATCCAATAAACTTGTGCATGAAAAATTCCAAATCTTCAAATGACCTACACATTCGGCCAATGCATCAATTTTGGGGAAAAAAATATCCAATACAATTTTCTCAAAATTGATCATGTATTACTTCATATTACAAACATTTAAGCACACTCAAATCATCCAATGAACTTGTGCATGCAAAAATTCAACTTAATGGAAGTGCCTCACATTCGGCCAAGACATCAATTTTGGGGAAAAATCATCCAATGCATTTTTCTCAAAAAATCATGTATTATATCAAATATCATACATTTAAACATGCTTAAGTCATCAAATAAGCTCATGCATGAAAAATTCCAATCCAATGGAAGCACCTCCACATTCGGCCAAGACAACATTTTGGGGAAAAATCATCCAATGCATTTTTGTTAAAATTGATCATGTAATATATCAAATAACATACATATAAGCATACTTTAGCATCCAATTCCACAAGAACATGCTTCAATCAATTTTCCCCAAATTAACCCTAATGTATTTCATGCTTAAACCTAGCTCAATGATACCATTGTTGGTTACTATAATTAGTCCCAAGGAAAGATTAAGCAATAGAAATACAATAATCATACATGCAAAGCTTGAAGGATGGCGGAAACATACTTACAAAGCTATGTGACGAAAATGGTGATGAGGATCCTTGAGCCTCCAAGGATGAAGTTTCGGCCAAGCAAGAAGATGGAGAGAAGCTTCAAATCTTTGAGTATTCCAAGCTCCAAATGCGTTTCCCTATCACCTCTTTTGTTCCTTGCTTGTGCTAGCAAAAATGGAGAATGAGAAAACAATTTTCTGCCTTTGTTTATGCAGCTCACGGCGTGAGCAAGAGAGAAAGAAGAGGAGAGTGTTTCACTTTTAATTTTGTTCCCTTTGCATGCCAAAACCGTGAGACACAAAGGAAATGAAAAGTGATATGATATCTAATACCAAAAGAATTTTTTAATGCAAAAAATCCTTCAAAACCGTGCATGGCTTTCCCTCCAAAATGAAATCCATCATTTGCCATCATTACCACACTTTGAGATTAGAGACAATGTATCATCCCTCAAAGGTGACTAGATACATCCACCATCTATTCGTATTAAGTAATGAGATATCGCGATGTGATTTGCGGATATCACTCGATTCAAAATACGAATGTGTCCGCAAGCACTTTCGGGCTCGGTTTCGTTAATTCCGAATTAACGAATTTCCGTCGCGACGTGAATTAAATAATTACGCCTTGCGAAATTACTATTCAGTTCGCTAATGAATTAATTCTAAATTAATTCGTTTGCCCGAATTAAAATCCGATTTTAATTCCGCGTCGAAATCTAATTTCGTTTAATAATATATCGAATATATTATTTTATCGATTAATTCCAAATTAATCGATCTCTCTCTCTCTCCTAATAAGGCATTTTATCCAAGATAAAGTTTCTCCGCAATTAATCCAAGATTAATAAGGTTCGAATCAAACGTCATAGGTGAATCTTCAGGAAGCGACCCAAGAGATCTCCGGATATGTTGGCAGTAAATACGGTCGTTGGATAATCCAAACACGTACGTACCTCGTACTACGTCTTTACCGATTCACAAGACAAGGTTGGCTTCTAGCAAAGCGCCATGCCTACCCAATTCTCCAGAAATATTCTTACTGGAATATAAGATCTTTATCAAGCGTAGTATACCGCAGTATCGCGTATATCGATCCAGTATCGGACGATCACATGTTAGGCCTGGGGCTGGAGATGTGTCTGCCCCGTACGAAACATATATCGGATATCAAACAACTAGTCTCTTTAAATCGGACAATCCTGACCTGGTCATATTGTCCCGACGGTTGCAACCTTTTATAGAGGACTAGTTCTGTATCCTGCGTGATCATCATCTCCATATGTCTGAAGTGATACTTCCATCTTGACATCACATCCAGTACACTACGATTCTCGATAAACCCAGAAGAGGCGTACACAGAACCGGTTAAAGCCCTGAACCACCAAAACCAAAGTTTACCGATTGTCGCAAGTACTAGCGATGTAAGTCTCAGGTTAAGACCATATACACCTACCCTGATGCGGCCTCCCATAGACACGCAGACATACTACCAATGGGATTCCGCGGGGTCTATCCAGAGCGAAGCTGTTTTCCGTACCATCGGTAAAACACAACCTCCTACCGCACTTGCATAAGTATCCAATACTTAAATATATGAGAACTATGCCGTTGTGCCATCACAACTCGCACAAGTGCAATACTAGTCTATTCCGCATTATCGATGTCCGATCTCGATAACACTCCGACTAGGGATATTTAATGATTAAACCTTTTATATTGATACTGTCTCATATCATCTCAATACGGAACTAATCATATGGACTTTTGCCATTAATAATCAAAGTAAATAATTTTACAAAACGGCAAAAGGCAATTTCATTATCGCATAGTTAATTTTGTACAATAATACAATATCATTTACAAAACAGTGACGCTATGGGTCATAATGTCAAACAACGAGGACTATGTACAACAAGCCTGTAATAAGAATCAAACAAAGCATTGATCACTCGCTGCTCCAATTATGATCCCCAAATTGGAATGAGCCATTTGAAGTGATGTGCGATGCCATGACCATGCAATTGGTGCATCCTTGGCCAGAAGCGTGACAAACTTTTCAGAGCAAATATACTTCGCAAGCAGAACATTAGATGGTGCTCAGCAAAATTACACACCACTGAAAAATTAAATGTGCTAATTTAAAGTATTCTTGAGTTGTGTGCTTACCGCATATTCTGACTTACTTTTATGCATGCAAACTTAATATTAGGCAATATATGAACTTAGATGTGAATTACTTTTGCGAATGTATGGTGTGTACTTGGTTAAATTATTGCACAAATCCGTTCATTACAAGTAGTATAAGTAAGGGACCATTCCGAACCCAACGGTTGAGGTCTTCCCTTGCGAGGGTGAGTGCGGCCTTAAATCGTTTTCTCGGTTCACACACGGGTGGCGACTCCTTTATTTACCGGTTTAGTCCTCTACGGGCTACTCCGTACTCCCGACCGGGGCTGCGAGCCTGGAACAGCGTCACCGATTTCTGTGTCCTACAGTAATAAACTCCCTGAACCGACCAGCCCTTCACGTCACAATCCCTCTATCCCTCACATCCCACATCGCCCAAAAACAAAACAAAAGCCAAACAAACACTCAGCCCTTACAAATCCACAAAGCATCTCACAACAACACAAACAGACACCACTAACAATCAGACCACACCCTTCACAAATAATGTCCAAAGCCACGCCTCACAGCAAACAAGCATCACGAATCCAGCCCCTTTATCCCACATCGACCAAAAAACATAAGCAACTCACACAAACCTGGACGCCACTCTCCACACTCCACACAAACCTCACGGCACTCAGCACACTACCACTCGTTCATCAACTCACGAAACAACAAGACACTAGCCCACTCACTGACCCCTCCACTAATGCATAAGAAACTAACTCTAGCCTCACACGCCACTCAACCCTCAACCGATTGAACAAAAAAACCTGGACCGTGAAGCCTCACCTCTCAAATCCCACATCGACCACGTGAAGCCCTCAGCAACACACGTCCTTGATCCACTTAACCACTAACCCACCAACCCACGTCCGTTACACAACCATAAACCTCGACAACACTCAAAAACAAGACTCATCAGTCTTCCTCTCTTCACGTCCACGCCTCTCTCTCTCGGTAGTAGCCTCCTAAAGCCACACGCCTCTAATCCATAAATCTACCATCTCAATAAACAACAACATGCATGCAGCCACAACCCTTCAATACTGCAAACCATTCACACAGTAAACACAAGCAACAAAGCCTTACAACCAGTGAACAAAAGAACAACCATGCACTTCCTCACGTGAACCACAGCCACGGCATCAACAAATGAACACATGCAGCTCTCCACGTGAATAGATAAGTACCCTGCCAAACCAAACACAATCAGCCCATTACCCCGTGAAATAACACCCAAAAACAGTGAGTAAAACATTCCTTAAACCACCTAAAACACCCCTCTAAAACAGCCGCCCTAAATACCATAAAACAGTTCCCTGAAGCACCGAAAAATAACCCCAAGAGATAGCCTGAAAACTACAGTAAAAATAGAGAAAACAACGAGCGGAAATATTGAATGAAAACAGAGAAAATAGCGAGCAGAAACATCGAGTGAAAATAGACAAAATAGCAGAAACAGTGAACCAGTGGAAACAACCAAAAGAGTAAACCAGTGGAAATAGCAGAAACAGTAAACCAGTGAAAACAATAGAAACGCTAACCTTTCCGGTGACGTCCCAACGCACTCCCGAGAAGCGACTTAAAAGGTAAGACCTGAGAGCACCCTTTAATAAATTTTATTTTGTTGTCCCGGACACGGCATGCTTGGTTGACGTGGAATACGTCCAACCAGGTATGCAAGGTCCTACATTGATAACGGCCAAATTCCTTGGTCACATATTTATTCAGCATGTGCTAATTTAAAGTATCCATGAGTTGTGTGCTTATCGCTATTCCGACTTACTTTTATGCATGCAAACTTATATATAGGCCATATATGAACTTAGATGTAGATTACTTTTGCGAATGTATGTTGCGTAGACTTGGTTAAATTATTGTACAAATCCATTCATTACAAGTGGCATAAGTAATGAACCATTCCGAACCCAACGGTTTTAGGTATTCCCTTGCGAGGGGTGAGTGCGGCTTTAAATCGTTTTCCCGATTCACACCAGGTGGCGACTCCTTTATTCTCCGGTTTAGTCCCCCACGGGATACTCCATACTCCCGAAAAGGCCGCGAACCTGGAACAGCATCGCTGATTTCTGTGTCTTACAATAATAACCCCCTGAACCGACCAGCCCTTCACGTCACAACCCCTCTCTCCATTACACCCATACAGCACCCATATAACACCCATACAGCACCCATATAACACCCATACAATGCCCATGCATCACCCATACAGAACCCATACGACACTCCCCTATAAAAGCATACATACGGCCCAAGAACGAGGGTCATTTCTTCCACCTTCACGCCTTAACCTCCCTCACGTCCCACAAAGCAATAACCCCCTGAACCGACCAGCCCTTCACGTCACAACCTCTCTCTCCCTCATATCCCACATCGCCCAAAAACAAAACAAAGCCAAACAAACACTCAGCCCTTACAAATCCACAAAACATCTCACAACAACACAAACAGTTGCCACTAACAATCAGACCACACCCTTCACAAATAACGTCCAAAGCCACGCCTCACAGCAAACAAGCATCACGCATCCAGCCCCCATCCCACATCGACCAAAAACATAAACAACTCACACAAACCTGTACGCCACTCTCCACACTCCACACAAACCTCAAGGCACTCAGCACACTACCACTCGTTCATCAACTCACGAAGCAACAAGACACTATCCCACTCACTGACCCCTCCACTAATGCATGAGCAACGAACCCTAGCCTCACACGCCACTACACCCTCAACCGACTGAACAAACAAACCTGGACCGTGAAGCCTAACCTATCAATCCCACATCGACCACGTGAAGCCCTCAGCAACACACGTCCTTGATCCACTTAACCACTAACCTACCAACCCTCACGTCCCTTACACAACCATAAACCTCGACAACACTAAAAAATAAGACTCGGTAGTCTCCATCTCTTACACCTACGCCTCTCTCTCTCGACAGCATCCTCCTAAAGCCACACGCCTCTAATCCACAAATCTGCCCTCTCAATAAACAACAACATGCATGCAGCCACAACCCTTCAATACTGCAAACCATTCACACAGTAAACACAAGCAACAAAGGCTTACAACCAGTGAATAAAAGAACACCATGCAATTCCTCACGTGAACTAAAGCCACGACATCAACAAATGAACACATGCAGCTCTCCACGTGAAGAGATAAGTACCCTGCCAAAACCAAACACAATCAGCCCATTACCCCACTGAAATAACACCCAAAAACAGTGTGTAAAATAGTCCTTGAACCACCTAAAACACCCCCTAAAACAGCAGCCCTAAATACCATAAAATAGTCCCATGAAGCATCGAAAATTACCCCAAATCTGACTCCAAAATAGTAGCCTTTAGCACAAAAAATAACCCCGAGATATAGCCTGAAAACTGCAGTAAAAATAGAGAAAACAACGAGCGGAAATAGCGAGTGAAAACAGAGAAAATAGCGAGCAAAAATTGCGAGTGAAAACAGGCAAAATAGCGGAAATGGTAAACCAGTGGAAACAGTGAAAACAGTGACCCTTCTGGCGACGTCCCAATGCACTCCCGAGAAGCGACTTAAAAGGTAAGACCTGAGGGCACCCTTTATTAATTTTTTTTGTTGTCCCGGACACGACATGCTTGGTTGACGTGGAATACGTCCAACCGGGTATGCAAGGTCCTACATTGAGAATAACCAAATTCCTTTGTCACATATTTATTCTACATGTGCTAATTTAAAGTATTCATGAGTTGTGTGCTTACCGTTATTCCGACTTACTTTTATGCATGCAAACTTAGATATAGGCCATATATGAACTTAGATGTAGATTACTTTTGTGAATGTATGTTGCGTAGACTTGGTTAAATTATTTCACAAATCCGTTCATTACAAGGCATAGTAAGAGACCATTCCGAACCCAACGGTTTGAGGTCTTCCATTGCGAGGGGTGAGTGCGGCCTTAAATCATTTTCCCGGTTTACACCGGGTGGCGACTCATTTATTCTCCGGTTTAGTCCCCCACGGGCTACTCCGTACTCCCGACCGGGCCGCGAGCCTGGAACAGCGTCACCGATTTATGTGTTCTACAGTTGGGTTAGGTCTTCTTTGTGCTCTTCGGCGTCTTTTGTCTACAGATGTCTTCAGTCACCCCCTGGGTCTGCTTACGGTTTCTTTCTGTCAATTCTTTTCCGGTGATTGCTCAATTTCCTTTGGTCCCATGGCTCAAGAGCCCAATATATCCCTTATTCATGGGGTGGTAGACTGGTCGCCCCCAGTCTTGGCTTAGCTTTCTGCTCTTCGCTTCTTGCATTAGGTCAAAATAGATCATGTGATGCGACGTTTCCATACCAATATACTGGTACTGCCTCTTAGGAAATAGTCCCAATAGTTACACATATTATCGTCCTCAAAGAATGCCCAGTATCGAAACCGGAGAACCTTCAAAGTGCTCGATGTAACACAAATCTGACCATTTGAATAAATGATCTGAACCAGACTCAAAGTGTGTGTGTGCTAAGGTTCTTTTACAGCTTGATCCTTGGGTAAGCTAACTCGATGATTTTTCCTTTGAGAATTGGATCAGTGGGTCTAACCAACCTAGATGTCTTGATCATACTCTGTGATTACTTTCTCGTACTCAACATGATATGGTTTTTATTTTTTTTTCCTTTCGTTTTTTTTTTCTTTCTTTGAAACTTTTTTTTTTCTTTTTCTTTTTCTTTTTCTCATTTCTTTTTTTTTCTTTTTTTTTCTTCTTTGAACTTAGTAAGGGAATCTACAACGGGAAATCCATTTGACAGTCCGTCACACACCATAGCTCATTGGCACGTACCTTAGTGTATAAAAAAAAGGGTGCGCTCACTTGGTTGCTCGAACCCTTGAGTGGGGAGACCTAGTTGTGGGCCATCCTTCGCCTGAGAGCTTTTGTCTATACTCTTGCTAACCCACCCATAGATCGGGTTGGCTAAAGTAACAATTATTTCATTGAATACGTGCTTGTGGACCATCCTCATTTGGATGCAGTTGGACTATTGTCAGAAATACGGACTGGCTGGGCCATTTAAACTAGGGCGAGTTCGTACCTTATGACTATTAGGCCCGAAGCTTCTGAAATGTTGATGGGCCATTATGTAGAAATTATTACGTTATGTTTGCATTATCTTTCTTCTATATTTGTGTTTGGGAACATCGTCGTTTGGATCCATTTGGACCATTTGTCATGGAATATGGGCTTGTTAGGCCATTTGAACTGGGACAAGAACGTATTTCATGACTATTGGGCCAAAAACGTCTAAGTGTTGATGGGCTACTTTGTGCTTGTGTTCAGAACATTACCATTTGGATTTAGTTGGGCTCATTGTCATAAGATGTGAACTCGTTGGGCCGTTTAAACTGGGATGGGTTCACTCCTGTGACAATTAGCCCGAAAGATTCTAAAATGGTAACGGGCCGATTTATTGAAAATTTTAATTGATTTAATATGTTATATATGTTACATGCATCTCATGCACCTTATGCATACATATATCATGTTAACACCCTCTATGTCTCAAAAAGAAATCATAGATACCGTTTGGGTTAGAGAAGGACAAGGCTCATTAAAAGAACAATAACAGTCATGAGTGAATCTGGTAATGAGGTATCCCGAATGGATCAGTTAGAGAACAGTCTCGCCAAGGTCACTGAACAGTTGCAAGCTTTGACTACTGCTGTGGCTGGTATGGTTGTGCCCTGTGCTGGGGGAATTTATGAGAATGTGAGACATGAGGAGCCTCCGAATGGGTTGGGGGATGATATCCCCACTTTTGATGATGATATGGTAGAGTATGCAGCAGGTAGAGTATCTGGGTCTCAGGCAGAGTTACAGAAACTTCGGGATCAGGTTGAGTCGGTTACCCGCAAGATGAGGGGTAAGAATGAGGATTTGTTGGATTATGACACACTGAGTTTCGAGGAACAGTTGCCGGCATAGTTCAAGATGCCTGATATGGCTAAGTTTAACGGGAATGGGGATCCAAGGGTGCATCTCCGACAGTTTGTATCAGTCATGGGTTCAGTTGGCTTATCTCAGCGCCAAGTGCAGAAAATGTTTGGAATGTCGCTTGAAGGAGCTCCCGTGGTATGGTACCACAGTTTGGAGAAGAAAGTGAAGGAAGATTGGAGGGAGTTGGCCGATGCTTTCCTGAAGCAGTATGTCACTGACTTAGAGATCGATCTGTCACTCCGTGATCTGGAGAATGTTAAGCAGAAAGCGGATGAGAGTTTTAAGGAGTATGTGGACCGGTGGAGGGGTCAGTTATTGAAAATGCAGACTAGGCCCTCAGAGAAGGATCAGATTAAGATGATTATCAAGGGCACCAAGCCCTCCATTTACAGCAAGTTGAGGAGGATGACCTCCATGATTGCAGACTTTCGGCAGTTGAGGGAAACTGTCATGGATATTGAGGAAGAAGAGGCCGAGAATAGAAAATTCTATGGTCTGAACAGGAGGCCCATTGGGGGAACATCGGGAGCAAAGCCCGTTCTTGCTGAGATTGCCGCTATCCGGAACAGGCAGTTTTCCAACTTGGGAAGGCCCCTATCCAAGGTGCTGGAGAAATTAAAGAGGAAATGGCTCTTAAAACCCTTGGAAGCCAAACCATTACCCAATCCCCTACCACCACATTATAACCTAAGCCTTTACTGTCACTTTCACCAACAAAAGGGCTATGACACCGACAACTGCGCCCGACTCTGCCATGAAATCCAAGACCTGATAGACTCCAAGAAAATACCTGACCCATAAACAGAACAGCCTGACACACACAAAAACCCCTTACCCAAATACCGTGACCGTACCACCACCAGCCTATATGATCAATTCTGGCCTCCCAGAAGACCTTGTCCTGAAATCCTTTCACCCTCAAGCCTTATGCCTGGGAATCTGGGATAGTACTAGTGAAGATGAGTTTGAGCAGGGAAAAACTTTTGGCTTGATTTCTCTAGCAGTGATGAGGAAGAAGTAAGGGGAATGACGCTCAGTGGTCGTTTCTACAATGATATGGCGGAAAAGGGTAAGGAAGTTTTGACAGATGGTAGAGAAGTGGTTAAGACTGAGAAAATACTGAGGGGGATATAGTGCTGAGGCAATTGAGGAAGACTAGAGCACAAGTGAGTATCTGGGAACTGTTATGTGCATCTCGGGAGCATAGCAGGCTATGGTTGAGGCCTTGAGCAAGATTGTGGTACCAGAAGATGCCAACCCTGCAATGTTTGTTGGGTCGGTTCAGAAGGAAGCTTTGCAGATATCTTTTTCTGAGGATGAACACCCGGCGGAGATAAGAAGAGAAATCATACAGGCCTCTTATCAGGGCGAGGTCGAGGTGAGGGACAAGAGAACTTCATGTGTAATGGTGGATGACGGTTCATCCATCAATGTGTGCCTGCTGAAAATTCTGGCGAGATTGGGTATGAAAGTAACAGACTTGGACCCCTCCAGTATGACTATTAAGGCTTATGATGACACTAAAAAGTGGGAGTTGAGGGTACCTTTGTGGCTATGGTCAAGGTAGGACCGATTGAAGATGAGGTCGAGTTCACAGTACTGGACATCCCGGCTACTTTCGCCTTATTGTTGGGAAGGCCTTGGTTTCACAAACTTGGGGGCGTGCCTTCCACTTTGCATCAGATGATCAAGTTCCCGTATGAGGGAGAAGTTGTCACCATCCGGGCTGAGTTAGATAATGCCGTGGCTACCTTGGAGATACAACCTTTCACGAGGTTTCAGGTGTCAGCTACTTTTGAGGAGTGGGTGGATCCTAGAGTGGCTAGGATTATGGAGAAAATGAAGTTTGAGCCTGGTAAAGGTTCAAAATTGCCGGATTTCAAAGGACAGACTACTCGGAAGGGTTTGGGGTACAAGTCTGATGAAGAAAAGCCAAGGGTCAAGAAAAATGGCCTGAAACTGATGAAATGTTTTGTGAAATCTTCAGGATATCAATGGGAGCCTGAACCTGTGGAAGTTAATCGAATTGTGGTACCTGGGTTTGAGATCTTCCAGGATATGTTGGGTAAGAAGCTGATAGTTAAAGAAATTATGGAGAAAGAAAAAGAGAATTGGGAGGAAGAACTGATGAAGTTGGAGAGCCTGACTCTGGGAGAGGACGAAAAGCCTGAGGAAGATCTGATTGCAGAGGAAGAAGTGTCTATGGATGATGAAGACATTTACCTTCCTGATTTGTTTGAATGTACTTTCGCATTATCCAATAATAAAGACATCTCTTTTGCCTACTTGCCTGAGTCATTTCCATTTACACTACACGAATCAAGCATATTTGACATCAGTTCAGCCAGAACTATTGCATTTAACTTGGGTACACTTGAGAACCCCAAGGAAATTCTGATTGCAAGTGAAGTAACCTCCGAAGAGAGGGAGAAACTAAAAGAAGTGTTGGTCAGATATGCCAAAGTATTTGCTTGGTCCTATGAGGATATGCCTGGGGTAGACAGAAATATTGCCCAGCACACAATACCAACTTGTCCGAATATGAGGCCAGTAAAACAGAAACTCCGACGGATGAGACCAGAATGGGCTGAGAAAGTCAGAGAGGAAGTTAAGAACAAATAGATGTGGGGTTCCTGGAAGTAGTAAAGTATCCTGAATGGTTGGCTAACATAGTACCGGTACCGAAGAAAGATGGGAAGGTCAGAATGTGTGTAGACTACAGAGATCTCAATAAAGCTTGTCCGAAAGATGATTTTCCTTTGCCGCATATAGATGTTATGGTTGATAGCGCGACTTTATCCGCTATGTATTCATTTGCAGATGGGTTTTCAGGTTACAATCAGGTTCTCATGGCTGAGGAAGATAAACATAAGACATCATTTGTTACTGAGTGGGGTACTTATTGTTACAAGGTAATACCGTTTGGGCTTAAGAATACGGGAGCTACTTATCAGCGGATGGCCACTACACTTTTCCATGACTTGATGCACAAAGAGATTGAGTTGTATGTGGATGACATGATGGTGAAATCAGAAACAAGGGTTGGGCATATTGAAGCACTAGAAAGGTTTCTTCAGAGAGTTGAGAGATACAACCTGCGGCTAACCCCAAGAAATGTGTGTTTGGGGTGACATCAGGGAAATTGCTTGGTCATACAGTGGAATGGGCGGAATAGAGGTAAACTCCGAAAAGATCAAGGCAATCACAGAAATGCCTGCACCGAATACAGAAAAAGAGTCAGAGCATTCTTGGGGAAGATTCAGTACATTAGTCGGTTCATTGCCAAGTTGACATCGGTATGTGAGACTATCTTCAAACTGTTGAGAAAAGATCAGCAGTGAGATGGAATGAACAGTGTCAGACAGCCTTCGACAGAATCAGAGAGTACTTGGTAAAGCCACATGTATTGAAACCTCTGAGACCGGGCAGACCTTTGATATTGTATTTGGCTATAGAATCAGAAGCACTGGGGGCAATGATGGTACAAGCAGATGAGACAGGGGTAGAACATGCCGTTTACTATCTGAGTAAGAAGATACTCCCGTATGAGGCTCGATATCAGGAGGTTGAGAAGATCTGTCTTGCAGTGGTATGGGCTTCCAGAAAGTTGCGGCATTATTTCCAGTCTTACAAGATCCAGGTGGTGGCAAAGGAGAATCCTCTGAAATATCTTCATTCGGTGCCTTCACTAGTGGGAAAATTGGGCAGATGGTTGGTATTGTTGACAGAGTTTGACATTGAGTATCTCACCTCCAAAGTGATCAAAGGGCGAGCAGTAGTAGAGTTTCTGGCATTGCAACCTGTTGAGGGGGATCGATATAAGTTTGAATTTCCAGATGAAGAGATCAAAGCGATAACAGTTCAGAGATGGAAGATGTTTTTTGACGGAGCAGTGAATTACAAGGGAGCCGGAATTGGGATCGTGATAGTAACCCCCGAGGGAGAGACTTTGCCTTTAGCCAAGAGGTTGACATTCAGAGTGACTAATAACATGGCCGAGTATGAAGCATGTGCTTTTGGTTTGACAGAATTGATAGCCTTGAAGGCCGGGAGTGTGGAAGTCTATGGAGATTCTATGTTGGTAGTCCAGCAGATGCGAGGAGAATATGAATTGAAGGAAGAACGGTTGAAGCCTTACCTTTTTCACCTCAGAAAATTGGCACAGGTTATCCCCGAGTGTAAGTTTCAGCACTTACCGAGAGAAGAGAATCAGATGACAGATGCATTGGCTACACTAGCAGCGACTTGGGAAAATCCAGAAAAGTTAGTGATGAGACCGTTGATACTGACAACAGCAAGCAAACCTGTTTATGAGATAGAAAGAATTCTGGAAGTTGAGGTCGACGATGGTAAACCTTGGTATTATGACATTCAGAGGTATCTGGAACATGGTGAACTCCCGGAAGGGGCAGGCAGAAAAGACAGAATAGCCATTCAGAAGTTAGCTTCCCAGTATGTGATTTTGAAAGGGGAACTGTACAAGAGGCAGGCAAACGATATTCAGTTGAAGTGTTTGAGAAAAGAAGAAGCTCAGCATGTAATGGAAGAAATACACGCCGGGGTATGTGGTCCGCACATGAACGGGTTGAATCTGTCCCGCAAGATAGTGAGACAAGGTTTTTATTGGTCAACCATGGAAACAGATTGCGAGAAGATGGTGAAGCACTGTCATGACTATCAAGCACATGGTAATTTGAATCACTTACCGCACACAGAATTGCACGGGTTTTCAGAGCCGTGGCCTTTCTCAGCATGGGGGATTGATATGATTGGGGAAATTCGACCGAATGCATCAAATGGGCATCGCTTCATAGTAGTGGCAGTAGATTACTTCTCGAAGTGGGTGGAAGCCGAATCATTCCGTAATGTTACAGCAAAGCAGAAGGCAAAGTTTATAGCTCGGAACCTCATTTGTCGGTATGGTATGCCGCATCATGTAGTGACAGACAACAGGGTCCAGTTTCAAGGAGAGACGAAGGCAATGTTACAGAGGTATGGCATAGGCCACCACAAGTCGTCACCGTACAGGCCGCAGGCAAATGGGGCAGTTGAGGCAGCCAACAAGACTATAAAGACAATTTTAGCCAAGATGATAGAAAATTGCAGAGATTGGGCTGAGAAATTACCGTATGCTTTGTAGGGGTACAGAACATCAGTAAGAACAGCAACATGGGCCACACCTTACTCTTTGGTCTATGGAATGGAAGCAGTATTGCCGGTAGAAGTGGAAATACAGTCTATGAGGGTATTAACAGAGGCAGAATTACCGGAACGGGAATGGGCCGCACAGAGGTTTGATCAGTTAGCACTATTGGATGAGAAGAGAACGAAGTCTTTGTATCACATGCAGTTGTATCAGAAGAGACTAGCTCGGGCATTCAACAAGAAAGTGCGTCCTACCAAGATCAGAAAGGGTGATTTGGTACTTAAGCAGTCGAGGCCGTCGACGACAGATCCGAGAGGAAAATTCAGACCAAACTGGGAAGGACCTTACATAGTGCAGAAGGTAATGGGAAATGGAGCACTGAAGCTGTCAGACTTGGAGGGGAACGAGTTCACCGAGCCGATCAACGTAGACAGATTGAAGTAATACTTTGCCTGAGGGAGAGAAGACCGAGTAGTCACCACGGGAATTAGCAGAAGACCTAACCCAACGGAATAAGAAAATAATTCATGCATACACGTAACATTGCATTCTCTTCGTGTTTGTTTTCGTTTTGTGTTCGCAGGTTCGAAGAAAGGAGAAAGCGGCAGAAATGAGCCAAGCAGCGTCAGCACAATTTCAGTTTTTGGGATGAGTCCCAAGGGCGAGGCCCATATCAGTTCAGACCAAACTGGGAAGCACCTTACATAGTGCAGAAGGTAATGGGAAATGAAGCAGTGAAACTATCAGACTTGGAGGGGAACGAGTTGACCGAGCCGATCAAAGTAGACAGATTGAAGCAATACTTTGCCTGAGGGAGAGAAGACCGAGTAGTCACCATGGGAATTAGCAGAAGACCTAACCCAACGGAATAAGAAAATCATTCATGCATACACGTAACATTGCATTCTCTTCGTGTTTGTTTTCGTTTTGTGTTCGCAGGTTCGAAGAAAGGAGAAAGCGGCAGAAATGAGCCAAGCAGCGTCAGCACAATTTCAGTTTTTGGGATGAGTCCCAAGGGCGAGGCCCATATCAGATTGGGGGCGAAGCCCATATCATGTCGGTTCGAGGGCGAGGTCCCTATAGTCAGCGGTGTTGGGTCGAGGTGCCCCCGTTGTCAGTTGTAGTTCCGGGTCGAGGTGCCCAGGGTCGAGGTACCCACTACATCATCAGTTCGAGGGCGAGGTCCCTATAGTCAGCGGTGTTGGGTCGAGGTGCCCATGGTCGAGGTGCCCCCGTTGTCAGTTGTAGTTCCGGGTCGAGGTGCCCAGGGTCGAGGTACCCACTACATCATCAGTTCGAGGGCGAGGTCCCTATAGTCAGCGGTGTTGGGTCGAGGTGCCCAGGGTTGAGGTGCCCCCGTTGTCAGTTGTAGTTCCGGGTTGAGGTGCCCCCGTTGTCAGTTGTAGTCCCTATCAATCATATAATATGCCAGTGATGTTGTATGTTCGTTGTTACTTTAATGTACTTTCAAGCATGCAATCTTAGATGTGAGATATATGTGAATTTAGGTGTAAGTTTTATGTTATACATGTGAATTTAGAAGCATGATACTCTTGGAAATAAGTGTTACTTAAGCTTGATTGAATTATTACATAAATCCTTTTATTACAAGTGACATAAGTAAGGGACCATTCCGAACCCAACGGTTTGAGGTCTTCCCTTGCGAGGGGTGAGTGCGGCCTTAAATCTCATTTTCCCGGTTCACACCGGGTGGTGACTCCATTACTCTCCGGTTTAGTCCCCCGCGGGCTACTCCGTACTCCCGACTAGGCCGCGAGCCTAGGACAGCATGCGTCGCCCAGTTTCTGTGTTCCCACAGTGGGCAGTTGATGAGTGGTATTTATATCACTTATTCCCACTCATTTGACCTAATATTTCTTATAGTTTCTCGAGTTTTGTGAACGTTTTGATGTATTTTGTGTTATTTTACAGATAAATAAAGTTTGGAAAGCATTGGAGGCAATTTTGGGCAAAAACGGACAAAAATGCGCCAACAGGGATATTTTGGTCTTTAGAGCGTCGCGACGCCAAGACTTCAGCGTCGCGACGTCTAAAATGGGCCGAACAGTGCTAACGTGCGCCGGGTCCACAAATCAGAATCTGAGAAAAGTTTGACTTTGTTAAAATGCGCCGTGCCACGTGTCACAATCACAGCCGATCTGCTAACATGTGCCGTGCCACGTGTCAGCATCCTACGGTGCCGACAGTCGCCATCGCCACGTGTGCCACGTGTCACTCCAGGTCATTTCCATGTCATCAGCCACGTCAGCAAGTCAACAAGTCAACATTGCCATCTCACTGCCACGTCATCATTAGCCAATCAGGAAGTGACACGTGTCGAAATTCTACGGTGCCGAAAGTCTCTTTCCCACGTGTCGCCACATCACCGCCATGTCATCGCCACATCAGCATCAATAATTGAGTATCTAATCCTTATCTGACACGTGGCAGATAAGAATCTCAGCGACCAATCAGAAGCCGCCACGTGTCACAATAATTGAAGCCCAACCACCGCGCCACGTGTCACCTTATCAGCTTATCCAGAATCTTCAAACCAGCGAACCAGAGCGTGCCACGTCGATAAAATCTGGCGTAGCGACGCTAGAGGCCTTGGCGTCGCGACGCTGGAAGCTTATCCGCGCCTATAAATTGAGCTCGAGATTTCAGAATACAGTGCACCACTCTCTCTCTTATAATCTTTCTAAAGAGAGAGTTTCTCTCTCTACTTTCTTTTAATTTTTATTTTTTTAGTTTTTAGTTTTGTAATTAATTTTAATTACGTTTTGTTAATATAGTAATTTAATTTTTACTTTTTACTTTTTACAGTTTTTATTATTTACCATGAGGAGGTAACTCCCCCAGCTAGGGTGAAAGGTAATTCTTTCACTGTTACTATTTAGATTAATCTCCCTTAAAAATAATATATTCATTATTTAAAATATTGACTTAAAAAGGATACCGCCAGATTGGTCGGTTGGTAATTCATTTTAATCTGATTTAAACCTGACTAATAAAGGATACCGCCAGATTGGTCGGTTGGTAATTTAATTTTGGTTCCGCCTTTATGGCTGGTTGGACTTAATTTGACTTAATCAGGTTACCGCCTATATGGCTGGTTGGAAAAAGAATCACAAGTTTATATATTATTTTATGGGAGATATCTAAATTAGTAGTAGTAAAAGTAATTCCTTTTACCTTAGCATTTTATTTTATTGTAATTTACTTTTCAGTATTTACTTTACCGCATTTTTACTTTATGTCTTTTATTTTCAAGTTTTTACTAGCCCTAGTTATGTGTTGTAACTAAATTAGTTATCTGGGGTTGTGATGAAATCCAATATCACCGTTTTATAAGGGTTAGATTATAGCTTGGGTAATATAAAAGTTTATTTATTGAGTCTTAATCTTAATGATTTTTCATTAACTGGCCATTAATAAAATTGATCTGGTAAATCTAAAATGAACTAGACATAGGGATTTTAGGTTTCAGCCTTAGACTCAATAGCCCACGATCTTCCTTGAGGATAGATAACCCTTTAATAGATTTCCTTACAGGATAGGAATATACCTGTCGGGTGGGGGTAGCCATAATTGGAACTTAAACTTAATGAATCCAGGTAATTTGGTTGACATAAACATATGGTTCAATTGGGTTAAACTGGGTATTTGTGTCTGACCATTGACAGAGGCTTACACATAATTTAGTGTTCCAGGTTAATAAATCAATATATTACCCAACTTTAAGATAACCACTTCATCTTTAAAATGATATTGGAAGAAATCAAAACCCTAGATAGTTTTTAATATTGAATTTTCTTAAAACCTATTTTCGACAATTTTATTTACTTGTTTTTAAATTTAGAATCATCACCATTTCAAATCAATCAATCAACTTGTTAGATATTAGTAATCATTTGACCTCATAAAATTAATAGTTTAGATATTAAGTCCTCGTGAGATCGATATTTTTATACTACTTGAACGATACGTGCGCTTGCATTATACGTGTGTGTTTACGCCAGTCAAGTTTTTGGCGCCGTTGCCGGGGACTTATTTATCTTTTACTATTAGTTTAGGGGTTAGTTACCGTTACTTGTATCTAATTTATTTTTTACTTATTGTCGTTGTTTTCTTGTGTTTCAGGTTTTCAGAAACTTCATGGGACGAACTAGAAGCTTTGAACTACGACCGCTTGACCCAGAAATTGAAAGAACCATCAGACAGTTGAGAAGGGAAATGTGAGAAGGCCAAGAAGCTTTAGTCAACATGGAACATGAACCGTTGGAGGTTGCACCACCAATTCCCATTCGAGACAGAACCATTCCGGTGGTTGACAGACTCATTTCCTGTATTGTACTTCCTCCCTTACCAACAAATGCGTGTGACATCAAAACATGCATTCAGATGATTCAGCACTCAGTTCAGTTCGGGGGGAATGCAACTGAAGATCCTAATTCCCACATCAGCAACTTCCTGGAAGTTTGCGGTACTTGTAATTACAACCGAGAAGCTGAAGAAGCAATGAGACTGCGAGTTTTTCCATATTCCCTGAAGGACAGAGCTAAAGCTTGGCTACATTCACTACCAGCAGGTTCCATCACAACTTGGAACACTTTAGCCACCAAATTTCTTGCAAAGTACTTTCCATCAGCCAGAACCGGAAAACTGAGGAATGACATCACATCCTTTGTACAACAAGATTAGAATCCCTCTGCGAAGCTTGGGAAAGGTACAAGATTTACTCCGGAAATGTCCTCACCATGAGATTCCAAAATGGCTTCAAGTCCAAACATTCTATAATGGGCTTTCTGGAATAATGAGAACCACAATCGATGCTGCTGCTGGAGGAGCCTTGATGGCAAAAGGAGAAGATCAAGCTTGGGACCTAATCAAAGAAATGGCCAACAACAATTCCTTGTGGCCAACAGAAATGAGCATGATCCAAAGAATTGCAGGAATTTATGAAGTTGGAGCAAACACAACAGTGAATACCAAGCTGGATCAGATATGCAAATGTCTAGAAACACTTAGCACGCAAGTTGTGAACATCGCTGGATCCACAAGTTCACCATATGGAGGAGCAACAGAACCAAACCAACATGAAGAGACGGTGAATTATGTCAACAATTTCAACAGACAGGGGAACAATTCATATTCCAACACCTACAACCCAGGGTGGAGAAATCATCCCAATTTTTCATGGAGCAACAATTCAGGCCAACAACAGAACTATCCACCACCTGAATTCCAGCAACAGAACAAAAGCCAGGAGCAAGCAAATGAACCAGGAATAACAGAAGTGTTGACCCACTTGAAAAAGATAGAAGCAAAACACGACTCTCACGCAACAAGATATGATGCTATGTTTCAATCCCAAGCAGCATTAATTCAAAGTCAATCTGCTTCTATTAAAGCACTTGAGAATCAAATTGGACAACTGGCAAATGCTCAGAGTTACAGACCGCCAGGTACCCTTCCTAGCAACACAGAGCCAAATCCAAGGAACATGGGGAAGGAGCAATGTCATGCCATCATGTTAAAAAGCGGTACTGAAATCAACAAAGATGTTGGAGTCAATTCAACTGCTGAGGAAGTTCCAAACGAAACAAAGCAACAGATGGAGGAAAAAGAAGCAAAGGAAAAAGAACAGATCACTCTACCTCCACCTTTTCCTCAACGTCTTCAGAATAACAAATTGGACAAGCAATTTTCCCGGTTCCTGGAGATCTTTAAAAATCT
Organism: Zanthoxylum bungeanum; assembly: GCA_019454045.1. Lineage (NCBI taxonomy): Eukaryota > Viridiplantae > Streptophyta > Magnoliopsida > Sapindales > Rutaceae > Zanthoxylum > Zanthoxylum bungeanum. The sequence goes on from SKCR01049983.1 coordinate 47,171, forward strand.
GCATATCAACATTCCATTTGTAGAAGCGTTGGAACAAATGCCCACTTATGCCAAATTCATGAAAGATATTCTTTCACGAAAACGGAGATGGGGAGATTACGAGACAGTAGCATTAACAGAAGAATGCAGTGCCATCATTCAGAGGAAACTTCCCCCGAAGTTAAAAGATCCTGGCAGTTTCACTGTTCCTTGCGTCATAGGAGAACATAACTTTGGTAAGGCTTTGTGTGATTTAGGTGCGAGTGTTAACTTGATGCCTTTTTCTATTTTCAAGAAATTACAGATTGGAGAAACAATGCCAACTTCAGTCTCACTACAACTTGCTGATAGAATGCTCGTATTTCCGAGAGGTGTAGTTGAAGATGTGCTGGTCAAGGTTGACAAATTCATTTTCCCAGCAGATTTTATTGTCCTTGATATGGAGGAAGACGCAGACGTGCCAATCATCATTGGGAGACCACTCTTGGCTACAAGTCGAACCATTATTGATGTACAAAAAGGAGAATTAACCATGAGGGTACATGACCAAGAAGTAACATTCAATGTTTTCAAGGCCATGAATTTCCCAGATGATGAAAAGAAGGAGGAATGTTTCAAACTTGATGTGATACATAGTACCGTTCAGAACTCTGATGAAAGACAAAGTTCTACTGACAAACTTAAAACATGTCATTGCCTGTAAAGCCTGAAGATAAATCATCTTTTGTACTAAAAGAGCCAATTCTTGCTCTACAAGCAACATAAGAGAAAAATTTCCACCAGCTCAACGAATTGGAGGAATTTCACAATCAGCCTTTTGAGGATGCCAAATTGTACAAAGAAAAGGGCAAGAAAAGACATGATGAGAAGTTAGTGCGCATACAACTGGTTTAAAGGTTTAAAAATTACGAATTCAAGTTTTAGAACAAATGAACCTTATGAGTACATTATTTTCCTTGGTATATTGGATGGAAACCCGGACGTAAATTTCTTAGCCGGTTCCGTATGGACTGTAATATGGTCTGCACTCGGGATACAATACCACGTACCTCTGGAATAAATAA
>SKCR01049984.1:0-69031 GCA_019454045.1 Zanthoxylum bungeanum
TTTTTCAGACAATAGGAGTACACTTGATTTAGGATTTGTGATATCATAAGTTGTGCATATAGAATAAATTATTATTTTTTGCCAAATTAATGGATGAAAGTGCATATTTTGCCAAGGGGCCGAAACTATTTTTTTTTTTTTTTTTGTTATTAGTTTATTCTATGTTTGAGTGACAATGTGCGATTTGTACGAGCATAGTAGTATGATTATATTATGGTATTCGAGTATGAAATGTAAAAACTTGTCGGCTCCACCAACATCGAGTGTTTCTCGGATCTCTCTCTTTTTTTTTTTTTTTAATATCGAGCTAGCAAAGCATGCCCTTTTTTCCTCTTACTGTTTGAAGTTTTGCTATTTCTTTATCTGTTGTTAATTTGTGTTCTAGTTGGGTATTCCATTTTTATATTTAAGGTTATTTGCTTTAATTTTTTTGCCAAATTGTGCCCATTCTGCAGAAAGCTTTTCAAGTTTGCTAGATAAAGGACATCTAGTTTGACGGAGTTTGCACTTCGCATGATTTTAACCAATAATTTGCATTAAGCTTGTTACATTTGTGATTTTACCTTTAAAAATGTTACAAGTTACAAATAACTTCGATTCATGTTTAAATTAGGCCACTAGCAGTAACTTAAAATCACGGATTCTGCAACGCACGTAAAGAGAAGAGGAGGAGGAGGAGGCATTGAAGGTGAAGTGGGTACATAGACCTAGGGGTGAGCAACGGTTCCGGGTCTACCCGTAACCTGTTGGAACCGGACCGATTTTCCGGGTTTGGAACCGGAACCAGTTATAATCGGGTAGGTTCCGGTTCCGAAAATGAAGGAACCGATTTTATCCGGGTAGGTTCCGGTTCCAAAATGATCGGAACCGGAACCGGACCATGGAACCGGTTTTAATAACGTACCAGATAATTTCTGTTGAAATTTAGAACCTAAATTAGGTCGAAAATTATATTTCTGAGAGTGAATCTAGTCTAAACAATGTGAAATTTATAGATGTTTAAAACATTTTTATTACTTCTTGTTATTACTGGCTATTTCCAATTGGCCAATACTTTTACTGGATTATAACATTTTTTTTTGCTTGTTCTGATTACATTCAACTGAGTGTTAAACTGAGACTACTGATGGCCTCTGTTTAAACTGGGACTACTGATGTCCTCTGTTTTTAAAAGTCTAAAGCTTCATTTTCTTCGTTCTTGAGCTTCTGCACTCCGATTTGGTCCCCGTTTTTTCCTACGGACTCGTATTGGAATGTAGTTTTTATTAAAATATTTTAAAATAGAGTAATTCGGAACCGGACCGGAACCGGGCCGGAACCGGATTGGAACCGAATAATAGGGTATGCTGTTTAATTGGGTAGGTTCCGGTTCCACTTAGTGCGGAACCAAATTTTTCTGAGTAGGTTCCGGTTCCATGCAGAACCGGAACCGAAACCGATTTTGCTCACAGATAGACCGCTCACTTTTTCTCTTCTCTTGTACAAGTAAATGACTTTAGTGCAACATATTCGCGCCAAAAACCGACTGCTTTTACCTCATTTCATCCAAATGACAATGACTCTTTTCGTAAAGGCACAACGATTACAAATATTTTTATCACCGATTTTTGGGAATTGATGCACCATTATTGTGTTCTTGATTTTCAACTCTTTTTTTCTTTTTTTTTTTTGGTTTAAAAAAAACGTCGCAGTATATAAAAGCACTTTTTCACTCGGTCAATAATAGTTGAAAATATGGGCCCAAGTTGAACAATACCAGGGTCCACGCGGTTGAAACGGCATCCGGTACAATTTTGATTGGACGAGTCTCATGCCTTATTTGTCTTTTTATTTTAAATGTCCTATAGCTAGGACAGTCGCTAGCATAATTTTGGACGACTCGCTTTCTTATTTAATTTATGATTATTATTTATCATTTGCAATTCATTTTCTTGATAATTCTACGTTAATTTTATGAGCTTGAGCTTTCTAAGTTTTGAGGCCCGTACGTAGTAGATAAGGTTATCATCTAGGTTTATTATATTCGTATATTTTTTTTAAATTGAGTGATAATAGAATTTGGTGTTAATAAATTACTTGGAAATAATGGGTTCGGGGGCTGTTGTAATGATTTTACAGCAACCCCTCCAGTGCCACATGGATTTAAGAGGTGTTGTGCAGCCCCTGAATTCGGAAATGATTACCAATTGTGATTATTAAATTGATTTTAGGTACCTTCTCTGTGGAGCTCTATCCTCTTTGTTAGGTTCCTACTCTGTAAATCCTAGCTGCCTCAAATTTTTTATTTTTTTTTTAACTGACGGGTGTAGACTGTAGAGTCTTCGGTGTTAGGTATAGTATATGGGTCCATATTAAGCTTCTTGTGTCAGGTGCCATTAAAATCGTTCATCGTTTCCCTATCAAGTAACAATTCTTTTTTCCGTTTGGTGAGCACGTTGATAATGTTCCTCTGTCTCGATAGATGACACTGATTTGCAAATATGAAAAAGAAAAAAAATTCTATATGCTTTAATTCGATCTATGAAAGAGAAAGCTCTTATCACATTATAAACGGAAATATTGTATGTTAAAATTGATTTAATTAATAATAATTGAGAATGAATTTGTATTTATAATATATGCAGGTTTAGTGGCTAATGGTGATTTTGAGACACCCCCATCAAACGGCTTCCCAAGTGAGTCCATAGCAGATGGGCCCAATGAAATTCCAAGCTGGAAATTAAACGGCACCGTGGAGCTGGTTTCATCAGGGCAAAAGCAAGGTGGGATGATCCTCATCGTGCCACAGGGTTCACACGCCGTTAGATTAGGCAACGATGCTGAAATCAGCCAGGAAGTGAGAGTTGAAAAGGGATCAACGTACTCCGTTACGTTCAGTGCGGCGCGCACGTGCGCACAGCTGGAGTCCCTGAACGTGTCCGTGCCACCTGCATCACAGACCATAGACCTGCAGACTTTGTACAACGTGCAAGGGTGGGACCCTTACGCGTGGGCTTTTGAGGCAGAGGATGATAATGTGAAGCTTTTTTTTAAGAACCCGGGCATGGAAGATGACCCCACTTGTGGGCCCATCATTGATGATATTGCGATCAAGAAGCTTTTCATTCCTGATAAGGCCGAAGGTAATTTCGTAATTTTATTAATATGGTTTGGGTCTGTGCGCCATAGTGAATGTATGGAATTGATGCTTTTTGGATCAGCATCCAAAGTGAGGGGCCCATGGGTGGGCATTTTTCTTTTGGAGTCTCGAATCTCGACAAGTGACCAAAGAATTCAAAACTTGACGTCCTTATAAATAATACATTATTGGCAACTGGTAAAGCAGGATTAATTTGAAATTAGATTAAGAGAGAAACAGGAGCTGTGACCCACCCATAGTAGGAACTGAGTTGATATTGGTAGGCACTACATACTTTGTATATTAATTATGTAGCATAGAATCATTAGCAACTAAATTATGTTTACTTGGACAAAAGTAATAGTTAAATTCGTAAACTGATTTGGGATGGTTTACAAAGTGAAAAGCTTAAACTATCTTGAAAGGTTGACTAGACTTTTGCTTGTTCTTTATATACGAATTGAATATTGATGCCCCATTGCTATCTTCTTTGCAGACAATGCTGTGGTCAATGGTGATTTCGAAGAAGGTCCGTGGATGTTCCGAAATGTTTCTCTAGGAGTCTTGCTTCCAACCAACCTAGATGAAGAAACATCCTCATTGCCAGGTTGGATTGTTGAATCAAACAGGGCTGTCCGTTACATCGACTCCTACCATTACTCTGTCCCACAAGGCAAACGTGCCATTGAATTACTCTCTGGAAAGGAAGGAATTATCTCTCAAATGGTTGAAACCACAGCAAACAAGGACTACAGCTTGACATTTTCTTTAGGCCACGCTGGGGACAAATGCAAGCAACCACTTGCAGTCATGGCATTCGCTGGAGATCAAGCCCAAATAGTACATTACACAGAGGATGCTAACTCGACTTTCCATGATGCTAATGTGAATTTCACTGCCAAGGCTGATAGAACACGTATTGCATTCTACAGCGTGTATTACAATACAAGAACAGATGACATGAGCTCATTATGCGGTCCGGTTGTGGATGACGTGAGGGTGTGGTTTTCGGGTTCTAGTAGAAATGTATTTGGGCGATTGGGATTAGGAGTTGGGGTTGGCTTTTGGTTGCTTGTTTTGGTTTTGTTTTAGATTAATAATCAAGTATTGTATTGTTATTAAATATGGTTTAATAGGTCCGGCATGGAGTGTCAATGGTAAAACCAAAATACCATGTCTATGTTGTATGTGAGCTTTGCTTTGGAGTTTTTCTATGAGAAATGATATTGGCTTTATGTTATCGCACTTCAAACTTTTCTTTCTTGTAAAGACATTAAAGCTCAATATGTATTCATGCATACCAGATGCTTTCGAAGAATTGTAAAGCAAGATCATTTGTTCATTCTTAAAAAAAAAAGATATTTTTTTCATTTTCAAGATCTTACTCCATGCCAATCTTGTATATAATCATTCTTTTTTCTTGTAAAATGGGTTATTTGCACTTCCGTATGCTACAACCTACCTGTTTTGTTGGTGAAATAAGTGTTATTAAACGAGATATAACATGTATCAAACAAATCAAAACCAGAACACAATCATGGAAAACAAATCTACCATAACATACCAATATAAACATAAACACTAAAACTTAGAGAAAATCTGGAAAATGACGGAAATTTGTAGTACAAGTCAAGTTTCCTATGTCCTTAAGAACTTATTAGCTCCGCCTCGGTGTTTTACGAATTTGGTGGCTAACGTCCTCCCGGGATTACTTGGATTCCTCTTGTTTAAGGGGCACTTCTTAACAAGATTTTGAACTAGGACAATGGTGGAATCTCTCTATTGACTCCAAAAAACAAAAATGATGTGACTCAAGACTTATGAATTTCTGGTTCCATTGAATGAACAAGAAGACTCCTTTATAAAGACATGGAAGGGTGCATTTGAGGGCACCATTTAGTTTGGGGTGTAACCCTCCTAAGGGTTATACCTATTCCTTAAACCCTTTGGAGCCTAAAGGAGTGTTCTTTCAATTTTATAGGACATGTCCCTACATTTTAGTGTCTTTCTCATAGGGCACTCCTCAATGGACATGACCCTCCTCTATCCAAACTCTATATTTAGAGAATTTACAACAATCCCCCACAATTCTCTAAATATTAATGCAGACACTTAAGAGAGTTTCCGTGAAATAAAGTTGTATCGAAATATGTAGCTTTCGCCTTGAACCTTTCTTAGTGAATGACAATTGGATTTACTTAACGAACCAATGACCCATAGTCTTGAATTGTTCCGTCGTTGGTGTAAACCAAGACAATTGCCAACACACAGCTTTACTTCGACCATTTCACGTTCTACGGTTGTGTTCTTTTCGGCCATGAACATTGGTCCTGAATTCATCAAGCATTTTAGGAAAGTCAGCCTGTAAAATCTCATGGAAGCGACCTCACTTCTTACTTGAAATTATGGGTGTTCACGGGTCGGGTCGAGTTTTTTGAATTTTTTTTACCCGATCAGGTTGGGTCATTCGGGTCCTTCGACCCGCAACTCGAAATTTGAGAAGTTGACCCGCGCGGGTCAGGTCGCATCGGGTCGGGTCAAAAAACTGCGGGTCGGGTCAATATAATATGCAGTAAATATAATATATATATATATATATATATATTATACAAATATTCACAAAGCAATGAGTAGCTGAATTGGCAACGTGTTTGACTAAATAAAATTTTCAAAAATTGAATAGGCTGGGATTCGAACCAGAGACCAATTGAAGATTAAGAAAGGACATTGCCATTTCAGCTACAATTGTTTGTTGTCAAAATTGTATCATTAATATATATATATATATTATAATTATAATATCATTTACTTCGGTTCGGGATGGGTCAGACCCGATTTTCTGTTTGAAAGCCGTGACCCGGCCCGATATTTCGGGTCGGGTCCAGGTTGACCCGAAAATGAATTTTAAAATTGATAAACCCGGTCAGGTCGCCCGCGGCCCGACCCTATGAACACCCCTGTTTTAAATAGATGATCTACTATAAAGAGGTAATCTGCATTTACCCATATTAGGACTCTTATCCTAATATAGTGATCATTAAAAGCCTTAACTTATCATAACTTTGACAAACAGCACTCTGCGTCATTATCGGAATGGGAAATAGTATAAAACTATACAGTGCTTGTTTTGAATTGCACAAAGTTTCAGTCGTCCCTTTTGAACCTAGATCTTGGGATCTTCAATTAGCTAGGTTGGGTTTCCACAGTGACAATTCTTAATTTATAAGCTTCAGGCACATTCCCATCGATGACTTCTCAACTTGCTCTCTAGGTAAACCTTTAGTAAGTGGATCCGCTAGGTTTTCATTTGATTTCAGATAATCGATCGATATTATGCCACTTGAGAGCAGTTGTTGCATGGTATTATGTCTGCGACGTATGTGTCGAGACTTACCATTATACATTGTATTTTGGGCTCTCCCAATAACCGATTGACTATCACAATGTATGTTTATCGCTGGCACCGGTTTGGGCCAATTTGGAATATCCTCCAGGAAATTTCGAAGTCATTCCGATTCTTCCGCTATTTTATCTAATGTTGTGAACTCTGATTCCATAGTAGATCGGGCAATACATATTTTCCTCGAGGATTTCCATGACACAGCTGCACTACCAAGTGTGAAAACAAATCCACTTGTAGATTTGGAATCCACTGTATCACATATCCAGTTAGCATCGATGTATCCCTCCAGAACAACAGGATATCTCGTATAATGCATACCATATTTTGAAGTTTCTCTCAGATACCTCAAAACTCTTACTATGGCTTTCCAGTGGTTTTGTCATGGATTGCTAAGCTTGTTTACAACTTGAACGATATCAGGTCGTGTGCAATTTGTGAGATACATCAGACTTCCGATGATTCTCGAATACTCTAGTTGCGATACGCTTTAGCCAGTATTCTTTGATAAATGAAGAGTTAGGTCTACCGAAGTTCTAGCCACATTTAGATCTCATTTATTATATTTCTCAAGTATCTTCTCAACATAGTAAGTCTGAAATAATATATATCTTTCTGATGTTCTGGAGATCTTAATTCCTAAAATCACATCAGCTACTCCCAAATCTTTCATATCAATTTTGTTGGTCAGTACTTTCTTGGTAGACTGAATCATCTCATGATTACTATCAATTATCAGCATATCGTCTACGTAGAGACACACAATGACATATCATTTTTGAGTTGATTTGGTGTACACACACTTATCACACTCATTGATTTTGAACCCATTTGACAATATCTATTTGTCAAATTTCTCATGTCATTGTGTAGGTGCTTGTTTTAATCCGTATAAGGATTTTACAAGTTTGCACACCTTCTGTTCTTGTCCAGGAACATTGAAACCTTCAGGTTGTTCCATGTAAATCTCTTCATCTAGTTCACCATTCAAGAATGTCATCTTTACATCCATTTGATGTATTTCAAGACCAAATATAGCTGCTATGGCTATGAGCATTCTTATTGACGTGATACGTGTCACTGGTGAATATGTGTCAAAGTAATCAAGACATTCTTTTTGTCTATAACCTTTTATGACAAGCCTTGCCTTGTACTTATCTATTGATCCATCTGGTTTCATCTTCCGTTTGAATATCCATTTGTAGCCCAATGGCTTACAACCTGAAGGAATATCAACTAACTCTCAAGTATGGTTTTGTAGAATGGAATCAATCTCATTGTTGATAGTCTCTTTCCACAAAGGTGCCTCCGATGAAGACATTGCTTCTTTATAGCTTTGAGGCTTATTTTCTAACAAGTATGTCAGAAAATCGGGTCCAAATGATTTAGACGTTCTAGCTCTTTTACTACGTCTAGGTTCATTTGCCTCAATATTTCCATGTTGATCTGATTCTTGGTCAATCTGATTATTGTATTTGACAGTATTAATAGTTCTTTTGAGAGGCTCTCTTCTTTGTCTTTCCTTACAAGGAAATGTCTCTTCAAAAAATGTCGCATTCCTTGACTCAATTATCATATTCGGATTGATTTCAGGAATCTCAGACTTATGTACCAAAAATCGATACACACTACTGTTGCGATCATATCCAATGAATATACAATCAACAGTTTTGGGTCATATTATAACCTTTTTAGGTTTAGGAACCATTACTTTATCAAGACACACCACACTTTCATATATTTGTAGGAAGGTACGTGACTTTTCCACAATTCATATGGTATATTGTCCAATCTTCTGTGAGGTAACTTGTTCAGAACATAGTTGGCGGAAAGCAAGACTTCCTCCCACAAGTTCTTGTGTAAATCAGAGCTTGTCAACATGTCGTTTATCATTTCCTTCAACGTTCGGTTTTTGCGCTCAGCAATCCCGTTTTTTTTAGGCGAATAAAGAGCAGTAGTTTCGTGAATAATTCCATTATTGGAATAATATTCACCAAATTATGACACATATTCACCACCTCTATCACTCCTGATTCTTTTGATTTTCTTGCCAAATTGATTTTCAACTTCGTTCTTATAGTGTATAACGCTCTCAATAGCTTCATCTTTGCTCCTCAGCAAATACACATAACAAAATTTTGTGCAATCATCGATAAAAGAGATAAAATACTTTTTACCGCCTCTTGTTTGCACAATATTCATATCACACACTTCAGTGTGTACAAGTTCCAAGGGTTCAGAACTTCTTTCTATGGAATGAAATGATGTTCTATGTATTTTTGCTTCAACACATGCCTCACATTTATGTTGGTTATCAATTGAAAATTTAGGTATAAGGTCCATATTAATTAATTTACGCATCGTATCATAATTAACATGTCATAACCTCTCATGCCATATATTTTGTGACTCAATAATATAAGCGGAAGTTGTAACTTTATTATTAGCACTGTGTCGATTGACAGTCATTACATTGAACTTGAAAATGCCATCAATGAGGTATCATTTTCCTACATAGACATCATTTTTTATCAATACAAACTTGTCGAAAACAAATACAAGCTTAAAGTCATTCATGCTAAGGAGAGAGCCCGAGACCAAGTTCTTCTGAATATAAGGAACATGCGAAACATTCTTCAATGTAAGCTCTTTTCCGGATGTCATCTTCAGAACCAATGTGCTTTGTCCAACCACTCTATGATTCCCAACCAAGTTGGCTTCAGTTACCACTGCTGAGAGGTCCATCTCTGAGATCCCATCAGTCAGGTGTTTATATTTAGTGACATGGGCCTCAATTTTTTTTTCTTGTCTTTATCCTGAGACTTATTGTTTCTGCATTCCTTTGCCATACGACCGTTTTTTCCACAGTTATAGCATTTCCCCTTGAACTTCTTGTTGGCTTTGGAAGAATCAGATCCACTGTTCTTTCTCTTTTTGCTACCCTTTACACCATCGACGATGTTGGCCTTAGACTCCATAGTCTTGTAGCTGGCCTTCTCGGACTTCCTGCTGTCCTCTTCGATCCTCAATCGAACTCCAAGGTCTTCAAGGCTCATTTACTTATTTTTGTGTTTCAAATAGCTCATGAAGTCCTTCCATGATGGATGTAACTTTTCAATGATTGTGGCAACTTGAAATGTCTCACAGAGTTTCATTCATTCATCCAATATTTCATGAATGATCAATTGTAGTTCACCCAACTGAGATATTACTGTTCTTGAATCTACCATTTTGTAGTTCAGGAACCTACCCACGATAAATTTCTTTTGCCCGACATCCTCAATTTTGTATTTATTCTCGAGAGATTCCCAGAGAATCTTCGCAGAAATCATGCATTGGTACACATTGTACATAGTATTGTCAAGTCCTCTTAAGAGGTAGTTCTTGCACAGGAAGTCGTCTGACGACCATGTCTCTTCTCACAGTTTTTTGGCTATTGTCGTTTCACCCTCCACAAGATCCATAGGATCTTTGAGGTACTTAGCCAACTGCAGCATTGTTTGGTAGAACAACATTTTTCTCTGCCATTGTTTAAAGTTCGCTCCACCAAATTTTTCCGGTTTTTCTCCATGAGCGACCGGTACTGTGACGTTTCCGCTAGCCATGTGTAACTGGAAAAACCAACAGCAATCAATAAGTTTACAAAAGAAAAATTGTACAACGATCAACGAATGATCTTGTTCAAGTGATATACCAAGTATACACTCGTTGTTATATTGGACAATAGTACCAATTAACACAAGTCCTTGAATTTACGACTGATGTTTCTTATGATAAGTAAATAAATGAACATTCCCAGATGACGAGGGGGGGTCCGGAGTAACCACTTAAATCCCTGACCACTTAGGCTCTTATCGCCTTTTTGACAGAATATCCTTTAAACAATTCCTACTCCACTTAAATCCCTGACCAGTTAGTCTCTTATCGCCTTTTTGACAGAATATCCTTTAAACAATTCCTCAATAGAATCTCTTAGACATTCAAACTTAGTATTACACTTTTAATTTCATAATACAATGTGTGTGTGTGTGTGTGTGTATATATATATATATATATATATATATATATATGTGTGTGTGTGTGTGTGTGTGTATATGTGTATAAATCAACCAAGATTGGATGAAATTATTTGTGTAAGATTACACTTTTAATTCTCAACCAAATATGTAACACACAATTAAATTTCAACTTTATCACTATGTGTATGCTTGTGATAATTGAACACTCTAATATTAACTTAAATTTATACTACCAAGTTTATTGTAATGCAATATATGATTTTACTAAGTTGATAATTAATCTAAGTCTTGTTTAATCTAAAAGTGATTCCAAGACTAATTTCGTTAGTGTCACATTCGTTTATACGTTCGAACGAACATACCCAGTGAGTTCACGTTCATTTAGAGCTTGTAAACGCATTCGAATGGAATGTTACACAGAGTTCATGTTCGTGTAGCGTTCGAGAACGCGTTCGAACATAATATTTCAGAGAGTTTACGTTCGTGTTGCGTCCGAAAATGCGTTCAAACGAAATGTTCCAGAAGGTTTACGTTCATATTGCGTTTGAAGACGCGTACGAACTTTCTAAGGCAGAAAACTTGCGTTCGAGTTGCGTTTGAATATGCGTTCGAATGTTCTTACGAAAATTCAAAATTTTACCTACGCGTTCGACGGGCGTACGAACACCCTTACGTATTTTCATGCACTGACTATATTTTTTTTTTCCAGAAAATTGACTTTAACACATGCAAACTCTCATCTAACAACACTAAAATTAATAAGTTCTTAAGATTGTTGGTGAAATAAGGGTTATTAAACAAGATATAATTGTTGGGGTTCAATCGGGAAGGCGCAGAGGAAGAAGCGCGGTTCGGGTGAAATCGTAGTTTAAAATTTTTAAACTTACGAATAAATTATTCAATATCAAATATTAATAATTCATTCATATTTCTCCTAAACATATTTATTCGATATCAAATAACGATATAAATAATATAAAAACACCGCGAAACTTTTACGAAAACGTTTTTCCGCAAAATAACATAAAACGCGTTTCCGGCCGAACCGACCAACCAATGCTCATGGGGACTGCCCAGGTCAGCCCCTAAAATATTTGGACAATACTTAGGCTGCCCGAACAGTGACCAGTTCGCTGTTTGGGCTGCTGTTATCCGGTAACGCCGTTTTTCACCATTTTCGCGTATTTTCACTCCGAAATAATTTCCGATAAATATTTTTCTTTGGCAATTAAAATAAACTAATTTATTCTAATTAATCAATAAATAAAAACTGAATTTTTATCAGAAAAATCAGATTTATCATTAATTACAATAAGACCCCAAAGTTTTGTAATTTAATCATTTTAGTTTTAAATATGTCACTTACATATTAAATTGATTCCAAATCAATCCCAAAATAATTTTTACAATTTTTCAACGTAACCAGAAACTTTTTCAGATTTGCGCAAATTGCCCAGTAATTTTTCAGAATTATGAAATAGCTCCTGAACTTTTCATTAATTGCAATTTGGCCCAATTTGTTCAAAACACATCAAGATCAAATCCAATCAATCCCAAATTTGACACACATCAAATTACATCACATATATGAAAAGCCCCAAAATTTGAATGGGTTAAGAACCCTAATTTCATAAATTACTCAAATTGGACAATTTACATTAAATTGATAAAATTCAATACTTTAATCTTTCAATTACCACACCAATTAAGTCTCACCATCATGAAATTAATCAAGAACAATTCTAGGTTAATTATGAATGGCTAATCAACTCTAGAATGACAACTTTAATTTCTAATTAATTTATTTAAGCTTAATTACACTAATAAGCTCATAAATTAATCATACATGCATAACATCCTCAAACAAGCTTCCAACAAATTTAATTACAAACATAAAGAGTAGAGACACAAACTTAACAACACAATTTGAAGTTAAGAATTATAGAAACATTTTTTATGTAGAAGAAAGTGTAAGAAACTTACAAAAATTCAATTTTTGGCTTTGTTCTTCATTTATTTCTTCGATTTTCTCTCAACTCTCTTTGTAATAATTTTGTTGAAGTTGTCTTAGTATGAAAAATTAATCAAAACAATTTTGATATCCAATCTTTCACTATGGCCAAAATTTAAGGGAAAAAAAAGAAATAAATAACAATTATTTAATTTTGTTTGATTTCTATTAGTCCACCTTTTGGAAAATTAAAGTTAACATTTTAACTTTAATAAAGCAAATCAAAATTTGTTCTAATGGAAACTTACCATAATAAAGCATAAATCATTATTTAAGATATTTGTAATATTAATTAATTAATTATTTAACAATTAAATAATTAAATAATAAATATAAATATCTCAAATATATGTATTATATTTACATTAAATATCTCAAATATATGTATTAATGATAAATGATAAATATCACAATTTGATATTTAATTAATATGTATTTAATAATATCAAATATTAAATACAAATACACATTAATTCGGAAATGACCGTTAGGTCCCGATTGCATGTATTATTCGTTTAACCATTAAACGAGTTATAAATAAACAGTATTATTAATAACAGTTGCCCTAGTGCTCTACGAGTATATTTCATTAGTGAGATTCTATAGATTCAGGCATATCCGTCACGAAATCCAATTTCGTGTCCATAATTCACCCACCCGTAAATTTTGACGACCACAGATAAACTCGCTGAATCATACAGGTCGAGGTCACTGCATACGTATAATCCTTCTGTCACAGGTATCCTGATAATTCCAGAGATATAGATGAAAACGTTAAATTTCTATAAGAATACTCTCATCGACGTATCAATTAGCAATCTCTAAATAACATTTAGAACTTACTTCTAAAGTATACTATGGCCATAAAATTAACAGATTGCTAATCACATTTGGACTACCCATGCTCTGTACACTGAACTGGCGGATCATTTTTTGATACTCACAGGATATCATGAGTATGAGTCCACACCCAACGAATATGCAGATGTCTGATCTAAATAGATCGGTGACGTGACTGCCACCTAAGTGTGGAGGATAACTCATATATCCACAGTGGTATCTCAAGTCAAAGAATCACTATGCTACTCAACCCGAGAAGATTCCTATTGACATTGGTGTACCATCTATTAGGAAATCTTCGGTGAGTCGTTCAGTGTATATCAAATAAACACCTACACGTCTATACGAGTCTCCCAAGACTCATGGTTCATTGGGATAAACCATCGGACCAAGTCCGATATACGACATGTACTGGTCTCAACGGATTTTACTAACCGACCCGTGTCAGTAAATCTTGACCAGGAACTTAATTTAAGGATATACAACTTATAGTGACACTTCCCAATGTCAATTACAAACTATGTTGTAACTGCACACTACGTTGTAAATCCTAGGGTCTTTGTCTAATATATATACATATCATTAAACTAGATTTAGTTTCAATCTAATTAATATAATCGAAATTAGATCGAATACGTAAATAAAATACAAGAGGTGTTTCCATTAAATTAGTAATATTATGGAAAAATGTATTGCTCGTATTCATGATTCGAACATAAATACGATTAGGATTGGCGCTCAGAGCACCAACCCCAACAATTTCTCCCACTTGCTCTAGTGCCAATCCATGGTATCATATACACATCCCAATGTGTATCACATACTCATGGCCTCAAGAACTCACCTTGCGTTCAAGAGGTAGGTAACAATTAGTAAGCCTGCTATGAGATATTGAGTTTGTCCAACAAACACAATCATTTTCCTTAGCAAGCATCATTCATATTTTTGTAGAAACTAAGTTCTACATAAATATGACTCATATGTTATATCAATATTGTGCTTAAACTACTAAATTGTCTGAGTATTTATGAATCAAATCCAAAATACTTTATAGACAACCGCAAACACAATAATAATATCAAACTTCTAATCTTCGAGGTCACTGTGCAACTTCATAAGTCAATACTTCATAAGTTACAACTAACTCCACTATTGTAGTGGAATCATCTGTGACACTCCCACTGCATCTTTTCTGACTCTTTATGACGTAGACTGTCTAACGTCATAATTAGACTCAAAACTAATCTAACTCTAATGGTTGTGAATTTATTCTCCATTAATTATAAACTCGTTCTTAATATCTCAAAGATATTAAAGAACATGTTTAAAGACTCATCTTATGGTCTAGAGGATATCAAAATAACTCGTAACAATTACGATTAAATTGATATCTCTAATAGCACTCAATATAATATTCATTATGCCATCATCTTATGATGTATAAGATTGATCATACATTCTAATCAATATTTCTTTCGAAAAAAAGAATCATCATTTACGAAAGATGAATATTATATATAAGACACACCTAACTGTCAAACAGTTATACTAACTGTCATACAGATAGTCTTGTTGCGTCCAGTAGTATCTCACAAGTCTCTTAGTTTTATATCTTATATAAAACTTTATATCAAATATAATAAAGACTACTCCACTGCTTTAAATGAGAAAATAAGACTGAGGTAAACCTTTTACCTCAGAAGCATCTCATTATTACATCAATAATTTAATGTCATTATGATGTAAAATACTTGAAAGAAATTTGTACGCTCCCACTAACCCTTCAATCCCATATATATTCTCTATCCTTTGATAAAATCAGACAATCTGACTGATATCAAAATTAGAAAACACAAATTTCCAGCAGAAAGCTCATCCGAGTCTACAATAGGCTCTATAAGCTAATATATTAATTGTAATCTTAGCATAATACAAACTCTAGGGCCATTCCAAAAACGAAATCTTCAAACTAAGAACTCACAATGGA
Organism: Zanthoxylum bungeanum; assembly: GCA_019454045.1. Taxonomy (NCBI): domain Eukaryota; kingdom Viridiplantae; phylum Streptophyta; class Magnoliopsida; order Sapindales; family Rutaceae; genus Zanthoxylum; species Zanthoxylum bungeanum. The sequence continues at coordinate 15,376 of SKCR01049984.1, forward strand.
TCTCTTATCTGAAGAAACCATTCAGAGAAACGCCACTTTGTTCTTTAGCTAAAATGTACAATTTAAAATCATTATTAACCATCAGATCCTAAATTGTTCAATCAGTGTGACTAGAGATAAGTTTCCTCGGAATCTACAATAGATTGCTGAGTATAACTTTTCTAACTGTCATACTATAACGGTCAAACCTTTAATAAGCTCACTTTGCTTTTGCTGCGTAAACCGTTTGTACATTTTATGAACGATTCATAATAAAAGCTCAATCAAGTTCCAAACTTGATCATAGTAAGCTATGAACAATCTTAGATCTATAGTCTAATACTAAACTCCGGAATCGATATCAAATATCGTTTTACACTATAAGTTATAGGATAATTTTCTTCGATAAAAAAACAACAAAATCATTAAGTATCAAATACTTTGCTAATGATTCTGACATCCTATAGCACTTATATGGAAGTATAATAAAGGGTATTTTCATCTTATTAATTATGTAGTTCCAATTACAGTTTATCACCGATTTGACTACAATAAGTCAAGTCTTTTCTACAATAGTTAACATCTAATGTTACACACTAAGTAATAAACTATTTTATTCCTCGAGATCGTAGAAAAGATATTCTATCAAATAGAATATAATATTCTATTAAATAAAATAAATAATGATAACTTCTACTCGTACCTCCGAGGCACAAGTAATACAATTATATAACCATTATAGAAAAGATTCAAATCTCAAACTTTTCAAGATTCAAATTTTCTACTTATACATATCATATATGTAACTCTAGAAACAATAGAACATTAATTAAAATGATGAATTAGTGTTACTGGAGCATAACCCCAAGAGTATTGAAACTAATTCGGTAACTCACAATATCAAACGAATCAAATCATATAAAATTCAATTTCTTCCATCAATCAATTCCATCAATATGGAATCGTGGAAGAATTATATTGAGTAAGAATCATATTCTTTGAATAACCTTAGAATAAATTATCATAAATTCATATGTTTGATCGTATCAAACATCTTTGAAACATTCAAAGACACATAATGAATTTTAAAGATACAGTTTTCACACTTCAAATCGAATATCTTTGAACAAGTCAAAATATTTATTCGTGTTTCATTAGAAACACGTAACTAAGTCACGACAGTTCATTGACTAAGTTACGAAGTAAAGAAAACTACCTTAAGCAATTTACAATTCATTAAATTACATACATCTAATGTATCAGTTTAATAAATTTTGTGGTCCAATGACAGTCATTGGTTAAATGAGATTTAGTCATTTTCCCAAATACAATATTCGTTAAATGGATAAGGATATGTGGTGTGATCTCATATCAGACCATCATTTACTATATGGAATAAGCATCCAATACTTAAGTGATAAAATCTCATAATATAATGTTCTAAGTTATTTACTTAACTGAATTTTTTCTTAATGTTTATATATTCGTAAATGACACTAAAAGTCATTTTAAATATGTAATAACTGTTTGCATAGAAAAAGTAACTATCAAATAGTCGTAAGTTCTGATATCAAATATCGAAACAATCATTCAACAATATTTTAAACAAATAGATGAGAGATCTGATATCCAATATCTACAGTTGTCGTATTATGAAAATCAATATTTTCTATACACAACTATACGCATCTTATTCTTTAGATTTATTATTTACTTTCAAATTATTTACAACCTTTGCAAATAATCGAAAAACAAATAATGTCTGACATTTGACCTCCGAATGTCACTAAAGCCATAGAACGTCATTATTAGATAAACAAATACCTACTGAAATTTTCTTAATGCCAGTGAAGAATTTCGAGACGTGAACCAATTCATGTCAATCTTTACTGCATAAGAAACTATTCTGTCTAGAAGGATTATATCAATATCTATTCTAATCTAGAACCTATTCTAGAAATCTGCAACCATAATTGAAGTCAGAAAACATATATATAATATGCATGCAGTGAATTAAAGTTTAATTCTATCAAACAAATAGAATAAGGAATAACATAAGCGACAATTTACATAATATTACACACCACATAAGTTAAGGATTTTTAACTTAGCAGTGCATCCCACTACTTTACGTAATACCGTAATCCCCAACGGAAACGAGAATTCAATAATTAAATTGAATTCCATAATGGGAAGTGGACCCCATGAATATATTTCGACTCACAGCTTTGGCACGTTCTCGCCTACATATATTCATTAGGTAGACAACTCATTGTCAATCACACTCACTGTGACTCCTAGGTTCGGTTTTGATTGTTTCTCATTATGACAGCTTTGGCACATTCAAAATGAGGGGTATCAAGTTTTAAACTGGTTAATGAAAAACTCAAGCTACCGATGTAGTCCTGACAGCTTTGGCACGTTCAGGATTTCCATTTTCACTTGAATTTGTCTCTTATCACATAAGTTCTACCGGCGCAAATGAACTACCTTCAACTTTATAATGCACATCGTTGGCACGTTACAACCATAATCTCATGAAAACATTTACATCCGTATTGACAAGGCGGATGAAGAAACAAGTATTCATAATATTTCATCATTACTTGTCACTTTCTTAAAACCTTGTTTAAATCAGGGATTTTCCAACCATATAGAAGGCATGCGCTTTACTTTATTTAATCAAATTAAATAAAAAAAATACATGTATAAATTAATGATTAAACTAAACATTGAATTTTAGAGGGGTATTCATATCGGGCGCCAGGATTAGACTCGCTCTGATATCATTTTTGTTGGGGTTCAATCGGGGGGGGGGGGGGGGCAGCGGAAAAGTAGCGCGGTTCGGGTGAAATCGTAGTTTAAAAATTTTAAACTTACGAATAAATTATTCAATATCAATATTAATAATTCATTCATATTTCACTCTAAACAATTTATTCGATATCAAATAATGATATAAATAATATAGAAACACCGCGATACTTTTACGAAAACGTTTTTTCGCAAAATAGCATAAAACGTGTTTCCGGCCGAACCGACCAACCAATGCTCATGGGGACTGCCCAGGTCAGCCCCTAAAACATTTGGACAATATGTAGGCTGGCCGAACAGTGACCAGTTCTGTTTGGGCTTGCCATTATCCGTGGTAACGCCGTTTTTTTCGCGTTTTTCACCATTTCACGTATTTTCACTCCGAAATATTTTTGATAAATATTTTTCTTTGGAAATTAAATAAACTAATTTATTCTAATTACTCAATAAATATAAAAACTGAATTTTTATCAGAAAATTCAGATTTATCATTAATTACAATAAGACCCCAAAATTTTGTAATTTAATCATTTTAGTTTTAAATATGTCAATTACATATTTAATTGATTCCAAGTCAATCCCAAAATAATTTTTACAATTTTGCAACAAAACCAGAAACTTTTTCAGATTTGCGCAAACTGCCCAGTAATTTTTCATAATTATGAAATAGCTCCTGAACTTTTCATTAATTGCAATTTGGCCCAATTTGTTCAAAACACATCAAGATCAAATCCAATCAATCCCAAATTTGACACACATCAAATATGCATCAAATTACATCACATATATGAAAAGCCCCAAAATTTGAATGGGTTAAGAACCCTAATTTCATAAATTACTCAAATTGGACAATTTACATTAAATTGATAAAATTCAATACTTTAATCTTTCAATTACCACACCAATTAAGTCTCACCATCATGAAATTAATCAAGAACAATTCTAGGTTAATTATGAATGGCTAATCAACTCTAGAATGACAACTTTAATTTCTAACTAATTTCTTTAAGCTTAATTATACTAATAAGCTCATAAATTTATCATACATGCATAACATCCTCAAACAAGCTTCCAACAAATCTAATTACAAACATAAAGAGTAGAGACACAAACTTAACAACACAATTTGAAGTTAAGAATTATAGAAACATTTTCTATGTAGAAGAAAGTGTAAGAAACTTACAAAAATTCAATTTTTGGCTTTGTTCTTCATTTATTTCTTCAATTTTCTCTAAACTCTCTTTGTAATAATTTTGTTGAAGTTGTCTTAGTTCGAAAAATTAATCAAAACAATTTTGATATCCAATCTTTCACTATGGCCGAAATTTAAGGGAAAAAAAAGAAATAAATAACAATTATTTAATTTTGTTTGATTTCTATTAGTCCACCTTTTGGAATATTAAAGTTAACACTTTAACTTTAATAAAGCAAATCAAAATTTGTTCCAATGGAAACTTGCCATAATAAAGCATAAATCATTATTTAAGATATTTGTAATAATAATTAATTAATTATTTAACAATTAAATAATTAAAAAATATATATATCTCAAATATATGTATTATATTTACATTAAATATCTCAAATATATGTATTAATGATAAATGATAAATATCACAATTTGATATTTAATTAATGTGTATTTAATAATACCAAATATTAAATACAAATACACATTAATTCGGAAATGACTGTTAGGTCCCGATTGCATGTATTATTCGTTTAACCATTAAACGAGTTATAAATAATCAGTATTATTCATAACAATTGCCCTAGTGCTCTACGAGTATATTTCGTTAGTGAGACTCTATAGATTCAGACATATCCGTCACGAAATCCAATTTCGTGTCCATAATTCACTCACCCGTAAATTATGACTACCACGGATAAACTCGCTGAATCATACAGGTCGAGGTCACTGCATACGTATAATCCCTCCGTCACAGGTATCATGATTTTTCCAGAGATATAGATGAAAACGTCAAATCTCTATAAGAATAATCTCGTCGACGTATCAATTATTAATCTCTAAATAACATTCGGAACTTACTTCTGAAGTATACTATGGGCCATAGATTTAACAGATTGTTAATCACATTTGGACTAACTTTTCTTGATACTCACAGGATATCATGAGCATGAGTCCACACCCAATGAACAGACGGAGGTCTGATATAAATAGATCGGTGATATGACTGTCATCTAAGTGTGGAGGATAACTCATATATCCACAGTGGTATCTCAAGTCAAATAATCATTATGCTACTTAACCCGAGAAGATTCTCATTGACATTGGTGTACCATCTATTAGGAAATATTCGGTGAGTCGTTCAGTGTATATCAAATAAACACCTACACGTCTATACGAGTCTCCCAAGACTCATTGTTCATTGGGATAAACCATCAGACCAAGTCTGATATACGACATGTTCTAGTCTCAACGAATTTTACTAACCCACCCGTGTTAGTAAATCTTGACCAGGAACTTAATTTAAGGATATACAACTTATAGTGACACTTCCCAATGACAATTACAAACTATGTTGTAACTACGCACTCCGTTGTAAATCCTAGGGTATTTGTCTAATATTGTTGGAGATTCTAAGCATCCCAAGATCAATAAAACAAGCCTGAACATGTGTGAATACAACGAGGGAGTTGCAAAATACTCACATCGATCGGTTGAGCGACGCTTTGACGAACAAAAAATGAATTTATGCTCACTATTTTGGCGTTGGCAGTTCACTGTCCAAGCTCACTGGTTCGGCCTTCAATCAACAATAAACCAAGCTCCAAGCTTCGTCATTTGATTCCTGGCTCATGGGTGGACTTCCCTATCACCTTCGCATGATCCCGGAGTGTGCTAGCACTCTCGATTTTGCCAAAAAATCGCACTTGCTTCCCCTTCACTGCTCGGTTTTTCAAACCAGAAAGAAAAATGGCAGTGATGCCGTGAGATGAGAGGAGGGAAAATGAAAGAGAGAGATGAAAAATGTGTGTTGTGCTTTGGTAATTGATTTTACAAAACATATACCAAACTTTTTGCTTTTTAAAAGTCAAACAATAAAAACTTATCCAACCACACACATAAAGTCACATTAATCCATCAAGTTGTCAAGTCATATCACTGACAGTGACATGTGATTTGACGCTTGATGCGACTAATGATTTGACGCTTGATTTGACTTTAGTGCCGCACTCGAATTCGAAATGCAAATGCGCTCGCAAATAGTCCCGGGCTCGGGTTCGCTAATTCTAAATTAACAAATTTTCCGTTGCGTCGTAATTAAATGATTACGCCTAGCGAAGTCACTATTCACATCGCTAACGAATTAATTCTAAATTATTTCGCTTGCCCGAATTAAAATCTAATTTTAATTCCGCGTCGAAATCCAATTTCGTTTAATACATCAAATATATTAATTTACCGATTAATTCCAAATTAATCGTTATCTATCTTTAAATAATATTTTATCCCAGATAAAATATCTCCGCAATTAATCTCAGATTAATTTTCTCTCTCATCCAATTAATCCCAGATTAATTAAAGTGCGAGTCATACTTCATCGGTGAATCTTTGGGAAGCGACCCATGAGATCCTCGGATATGTTGGCAGTAAATTCGGTCGTCGGACTATCCGAACACGTAAGTACCTTGTACTACATTTATACTGATTTACAAGACAATGTTGGCCTCTAGCAAAACGCCATGTCTACCCAATTCTCCAGAAATATCCTTACAGGAATAAAGGATATATATCATGCGTAGTATACGTGGTATTGCATATTTCTGTCCAGTATCGGATGATCACATGCAAGGCCTGGGGCTGGAACAGTGTCTCCCCGTACGAAGCATATATCGGATAACGAGCAAATAGTCTCTTTAAAATCGGATAATCATGACCAAGTCAAATTATCCCGACGGTTGCAACCCTATTTAGAGAACCAGTTCTGTATCCCTGCGAGATCATCATCTCCATATGACTGGGGTGACACTTCCATTTTGACATCACACCCAACACACTACGATTCTCAATATACCCAGCATTGGCGTACACAGAGCCTGTTAAAGCAATGGACGACCGCAACCAAAGTATATTGATTGTCGCAAGTATTAGCGGTGCAAGTCTCAGGTTAAGACCAAATACACCTACCCTGATTTCGGATTTCCATAGACACATAGTCATACTACTAATGGAATTCCGATGGGGTCTTATCCAGAGCGAAGCTGTTTCCCGTACCATTGGTAAACACTATGGGAACACAGAAACTGGGCGACGCATGCTGTCCCGGGCTCGCGGCCGGTCTGGAGTACGGAGTAGCCAAAGGGGACTAAACCGGAGAATAATGGAGTCGCCACCCGGTGTGAACCGGGAAAATGAGATTTAAGGCCGCACTCACCCCTCGCAAGGGAAGACCTCAAACAGTTGGGTTCGAAATGGTCCCTTACTCATGCCACTTGTGATGAAAGGATTTATGTAATAATTTAATCAGGCTTAAGTAGCACTTATTTCCAAGAGTATTATGCTTCTAAATTCACATGTACAAAATAAAACTTACACATATATTTCACATCTAAGATTGCATGCTTGGAAGTACATCAAATGAGTGACAAACATACAACTTCATTGGCATATTATATTCAAGAAAACAAAAGCACACATACTAACCACAGAAGCACACATGTGAGCACCTTCTCAAGTGGTACATGGAATTGTATCCCAAGTACAGACCGTACTACCGTCCATTGGGAATCGGCTACGGAATTTATGTCTAGGTTTCCATCTGATATACCACAAGAAATAATACTCAAATGTTATCATGACATAAGTATATGAATTGTAATACATTAAACACATTGTATTCATACATGTGGGGATAGCTACTAGGAAAACTATGTATGAAATCTAATGAAAATGACTCAGTTCAGTGGGTGCGCATTCGCGTAGCATTTGAAAACACGTTCGAACGGTAACTAGAAGGTTTGCGTTCGTGTAGCGTTCGAGAATGAGTTCGAACGGAACCAGACCTGATGCATGATAAGACTAAGAAAGTGCGTGTGCGTTCACGTAGCGTTCGAGAACGCGTTCGAACGGTAAACAGAAGATTCGCATTCGTGTAGCGTTCGAGAACGCATTCGAACGGAACCTGACCTGATGCATGATAAGACTAAGAAAGTGCGTGTGCGTTCACGTAGCGTTCGAGAACGCGTTCGAACGGTAAACAGAAGGTTCTTGTTCGTGTAGCATTCGAGAACGCGTTCGAACGGAACCTGACCTGATGCATACAACATAAAGAATAAAGACAACAATGTCAAGCTCAGCATGTCCGATTAAACATATCTTGCATTCAACCGAACACACATCAACCGGCGCGGCAAAGCATCGTGGTAAAGGGCTTTAACCTCACATCGTAGGGGATCTTTCATTCCACTTACTAGCCCATGCGCTCAATTGAATCATGCATACATAGAATTAAAAGCAATAATATCAAACTTAGCATGCCCGATTGAACGTATCTTGCATTCAAACGAACACACATCGACCGGCGCGACAAAGTATTATGGTAAAGGGCTTTAACCCCTCCCCGTATGGGATCTTTCATTTCACTTACTAAGCCCATGCGCTCGATTGAATCATGCATACATAGAATTAAAAGCAATAATATCAAACTAGTATGCCCGATTGAACGTGTCTTGCATTCAACCGAACACACATCAACCGGCGCGGTGAAGCATCGTGGTAAAGGGCTTTAACCCTTCCCCATATGGGATCTTTCATTCCACTTACTAAACCCATGTGCTCGATTGAATCATACGTAAATAAGCAATATGCAGAATTCGAGTGACGAAAAATAAATAAATAAATAAAAGCAACATGAAACAAAAGAAGGTTCCGTTTATTCAAGTGGTACGTGGAGTTGTATCCCAAGTACAGACCGCACTACCGTCCATTCGGATTCGGCTACGGAATTTACGTCAGGGTTTCCATCCTATATACCACGAGAGACGACACTCTTTCATTCATCCAATACCCACAACACACATCATACACAAACAAGATCGAACAAATAATTAAAATACAATCAAAATAAATAACAAAAATCAAATAAAGGAGGATTTTATTTGGTGTTGAGCAAGGAAAGTCAAAGATTGAGGGGGGACAAATCTTGGCTAGATTAGGAAGTCAATATCTTTAATTTGTTATGATTGATTTTAATTAGGCATGACATTCCTTTAATTTAGTATGTGATTTGTTTGGTTAGGAAGTTAATATATTTGATTTATCTTTATTAGGTATGATTATATTTTGTGTTTTATTTAATTGGTAAATGGTTTAAATATTTTATTTAATATTTAATGTTTAATTTAATTAAATTGGGATGTGTTTTATGGGCTTTAGGGAGCTAACGAACGCAGCACTAACGAAGACAGTGAACTTGTGAAATGAACTACATGACGTACTTATTCTGAATTTCCCCTTCCGACATTCGTTTCCCGCAATATCCTTAGCTAAAAAGGTAGTGCCTCCAACTGAGACTCATCATCGGGTTTCACATGCGAAAATGCAATGCCTACAGTCGCCCCCACTTTGATGGGACTTGTGCAGTGTGTGACTTTGAACAATCCTATCAAAGTTATGCAATGCATTTTTACTTACCTGGCTCGGCTGCTGCCTTGAGCTGAGTTGGTACTGTAGCGGACCTCGATCCTCGGACGCGTCCCGATAATTGTAACCGACAACGGGGGCATCTCGACCTTGGGCACCTCGACCCAATACCGCTGACTATAGGGACCTCGCCCTCGAACTGATGATGTAGTGGGTACCTCGGCCATGGGCACTTCGACCCGGAACTACAACTGACAACGGGGGCACCTCGAACCTGGGCACCTGGACCCAACACCGCTGACTATATGGACCTCGCCCTCGAACTGATGATGTAGTGGGCACCTCGACCCGGAACTACAACCGACAACGGGGGCACCTCGACCCTAGGCACCTCGACCCAACACCGCTGACCATAGGGACCTCGCCCTCAAACTGATGATGTAGTGGGCACCTCGACCTTGGGCACCTCGACCCGGAACTACAACCGACAACGGGGGCACCTCGACCCTGGGCACCTCGACCCAACACCGCTGTCAATAGGGACCTCGCCCTCGAACTGATGATGTGTCTCCATACCCGGAGATGACATGATATGGGCCTCGCCCCCAAGCTGATATGGTCCTCGCCCTTTGGGACTCATCCCAAAAACTTAAATTGCGTTGACGCTGCTTGGCTCATTTCTGCCGCTTTCTCTCTTCTTCGAACCTGCGAACACAAAACAGAAACAAACACAAAGAGAATGCAATGTTACGTGTATGCATGCATGATTTTCTTATTTCGTTGGGTTAGGTCTTCTGCCAATTCTCGTGGTGACTGCTCGATCTTCTATCCCTCAGGCAAAGTATTGCTTCAATCTGTCTACGTTGATCGGCTCGGTGAACTTGTTCCCCTCCAAGTCTGATAGCTTCACTGCTCCATTTCCCATTACTTTCTGCACTATGTAAGGTCCTTCCCAGTTTGGTCTGAATTTTCCTCTCGGATCTGTCGTCGACGGCCTCGACTGATTAAGTACCAAATCACCCTTTCTGATCTTGGTAGGACGCACTTTCTTGTTGAATGCCTGAGCTAGTCTCTTCTGATACAACTGCATGTGATACAAAGACTTCGTTCTCTTCTCATCCAATAGTGCTAACTGATCAAACCTCTGTGTGGCCCATTCCCGTTCTGGTAATTCTGCCTCTGCTAATACCCTCATAGACTGTATTTCCACTTCTACCGGTAATACTGCTTCCATTCCATAGACCAACGAGTAAGGTGTGGCCTCTCTTGTTGTTCTTACTGATGTTCTGTACCCCCACAAAGCATACGGTAATTTCTTGGCCCAATCTCTGCAATTTTCGTCATCTTGGCTGAAATTGTCTTTATAGTCTTGTTGGCTGCCTCAACTGCCCCATTTGCCTGCGGCCTGTACGGTGACGACTTGTGGTGGCCTATCCCATACCTCTGTAACATTGCCTTCGTCTCTCCTTGAAACTGGACCCCGTTGTCTATCACTACATGATGCGGCATACCATACCGACAAATGAGGTTCCGAGCTATAAACTTTGCCATCTGCTTTGCCGTAACATTACGGAATGATTCAGCTTCCACCCACTTTGAGAACTAATCTACTGCCACTACTATGAAGCGATGCCCATTTGATGCATTCGGTCGAATTTCCCTAATCATATCAATCCCCCAAGCTGAGAAGGGTCACGGCTCTGAAAACCCGTGCAATTATGTGTACGGTAAGTGATTCAAATTACCATGTGCTTGACAGTCATGACAGTGCTTTACCATCTTCGCGCAGTCTGTTTCCATGGTTGACCAATAAAAACCTTGTCTCACTATCTTGCGGGATAGATTCAACCCGTTCATGTGCGGACCACATACCCCGGCGTGTATTTCTTCCATTACATGCTGAGCTTCTTCTTTTCTCAAACACTTCAACTGAATACCGTTTTCCTGCCTCTTGTATAGTTCCCATTTCAAAATCACATACTGGGAAGCTAACTTCTGAATGGCTATTCTGTCTTTTCTACCTGCCCCTTCCGGGAGTTCACCATGTTCCAGATACCTCTGAATGTCATAATACCAAGGTTTACCGTCGTCGACCTCAAATTCCAGAATTCTTTCTATCTCATAAACAGGTTTACTTGCTGTTGTCAGTATCAACGGTCTCATCACTAACTTTTCTGGATTTTCCCAAGTCGCTGCCAGTGTAGCCAATGCATCTGCCATCTGATTCTCTTCTCTCGGTAAGTGCTGAAACTTACACTCGGGGATAACCTGCGCCAATTTTCTGAGGTGAAAAAGGTAAGGCTTCAATCGTTTTTCCTTCAATTCCCATTCTCCCCGCATCTGTTGGACTACCAACATAGAATCTCTGTAGACTTCCACACTCCCGGCCTTCAAGGCTATCAATGCCGTCAAACCAAAAGTACATGCTTTATACTCGGCCATGTTATTAGTCACCCTGAATGTCAACCTCTTGGCTAAAGGCAAAGTCTCTCCCTCGGGGGTCACTATCACGATCCCAATTCCGGCTCCCTTGTAATTCACTGCTCCGTCAAAGTACATCTTCCATCTCTGAACTGTTATTACTTGGATCTCTTCATCTGGAAATTCAAACTTATACTGATCCCCATCGACAGGTTGCAATGCCAGAAACTCTGCTACTGCTCGCCCCTTGATCACTTTGGAGGTGAGATACTCAATGTTAAATTCTGTCAGCAATACCAACCATCTGCCCAATTTCCCCACTAGTGAAGGCACCGAATGAAGATATTTCAGAGGATTTTCCTTTGCCACTACCTGGATCCTGTATGACTGGAAATAATGCCGCAATTTTCTGGAAGCTCATACCACTGCAAGACAGATCTTCTCGACTTCCTGATATCAAGCCTCATACGAGAGCATCTTCTTACTCAGATAGTAAACTGCATGTTTTACCCCTGTCTCATCTGTCTGTACCATCATTGCCCTCAGTGCTTCTGATTCTATAGCCAAATACAATATCAAAGGTCTGTCCGGTCTTGAAGGTTTCAATACAGGTGGTTTTACCAAGTACTCTCCGATTCTGTCGAAGGCGGCCGGACACTGTTCATTCCATCTCACTGGCTGATCTTCCTCACAGTTTGAAGATAGGCTCACATACCGATGTCAACTTGGCAATAAACCGACTGATGTACTGAATCTTCCCCAAGAATGCTCTGACTTCTTTTTCTGTCTTTGGTGCAGGCATTTCTGTGATTGCCTTGATCTTTTCGGAGTCTACCTCTATTCCGCCCATTCCCACCGTATGACCAAGCAATTTCCCTGATGTCACCCAAACACACATTTCTTGGGGTTTAGCCGCAGGTTGTATCTGTCAACCCTCTGAAGAAACCTTTCCAGTGCTTCAATATGCCCAACTCTTGTTTCTGATTTCACCATCATGTCATCCACATACACCTCAATCTCTTTGTGCATCAAGTCGTGGAAAAGTGTAGTGGCCATCCGCTGATAAGTAGCTCCCGCATTCTTAAGCCCAAACGGCATTACCTTGTAACAATAAGTACCCCACTCGGTAACAAATGTTGTCTTGTGTTTATCCTCCTCAGCCATGAGAACCTGATGTAACCTGAAAAACCCATCTGCAAATGAATACATAGCGGATAAAGCCGCGCTATCAACCAGAACATCTATATGCGGTCAAAGAAAATCATCTTTCGGACAAGCTTTATTGAGATCCTCTGTAGTCTACACAAATTATGACCTTCCATCTTTTTCTTCGGTACCGGTACTAATGTTAGCCAACCATCAGTATTTACTTTACTACTTCCAGGAACCCTACATCTATATGTTTCTTAACTTTCTCTCTGACTTCTCAAGCCCATTCTGGTCTCAATCCGTCGGAGTTTCTGTTTTACTGGCCTCATATCGGATAGTTTGGTATGTGTGCTGTGCAATATTATGTTTACCCCAGGCAGTCCTCATAGGACCAAGCAAAAAAACTTTGGCATATCTGACCAAAACACTTCTGCTAGTTTTTCCCTCTATTCGTGTTAGACATTATGTCCCATAGCGTCACTGTTTGTAAATGATATTGTATTATTGTACAAAATTAACTATGTGATAATGAAATTGCCTTTTGCCATTTTGTAAATATTATTTACTTTGATAATAAATGGCGAAAGTCCATATGATTAGTACTGGATTGAGATGATATGAGACAGTATCAATCCATAAAGGTTTAATCATTAAATATCCCTAGCCGTAGTATTATCGAGACTGGACATCGATAATGCGGAATAGACTAGTATTGCGCTTGTGCACGTTGTGAGGGCACAACGGCATAGTTCTCATATATTTAAGTATTGGATACTTATGCAAGTGCGATAGGAGGTTGTGTTTTACCGATGGTACGGAAAACAGCTTCGCTCTGGATAGACCCCGCGGAATCCCATTGGTAGTATGTCTAGGTGTCTATGGGAGGCCGCATCAGGGTAGGTGTATATGGTCTTAACCTGAGACTTACATCGCTAGTACTTGCGACAATCGGTAAACTTTGGTTTTGGTGGTTGGGGACCTTAACCGGTTCTGTGTACACCTCTTCTGGGTTTATCGAGAATCGTAGTGTACTGGATGTGATGTCAAGATGGAAGTATCGCTTCAGACATATGGAGGTGATGATCACGCAGGACACAGAACTAGTACTCTATAAAAGGTTGCAACCGTCGGGACAATATGACTAGGTCAGGATTGTCCGATTTAAAGAGACTAGTTGCTTGATGTCCGATATATGTTTCGTACGGGGCAGACACATCTCCAGCCCCAGGCCTAGCATGTGATCATCCGATACTGGATCGATGTACGCAATACTACGGTATACTACGCTTGATATAGATCTTATATTCCTATAAGAATATTTCTGGAGAATTGGGTAGGCATGGCGCTTTGCTAGAAGCCAACCTTGTCTTGTGAATCGGTAAGAACGTAGTACGAGGTACGTGCGTGTTCGGATTATCCGACGACCGTATTTACTGCCAACATATCCGGAGATCTCTTGGGTCGCTTCCTGAAGATTCACCTATGATATTTGATTCGAACTTAATTAATCTTGGATTAATTGCGGAGAAACTTTATCTCGGATAAAGTGCCTTATTTAGAGAGAGAGAACGATTAATTTGGAATTAATCGATAAAAAATTATTATATTCGATATAATAATTGAAATTCGATTTCGACGCGAAATTAAAATTAGATTTTAATTCGGGCATACGAGTTAATTTAGAATTAATTCGTTAGCGACGTAAATAATAATTTCGCTAGGGCGCGATTTATTTAAATTCGATTTAATTAACGTCGCGACGCAAGTTCGGTATTTCGGAAATATCGAACCCGAACGCGTGAGTGCACGTGGGCCCACTTTCATTTGGAAACGTGTGGGGCCCACATGACACATGTCATTATATGTATTATTTTATTGATAATGCATTGCATGGTGATAGTGTATAATACACTCAATTGTTATGCATGGAATTTGAGTGTTTGACACTCTAAGCCTTTGCATGGTTTGTGTCATAGATTTATTATTATTTAATAATATTATGGCATAAATATAAATTGATTTTTGGTATCAAAATCAAAAAGAAAAATCTCTCTTTCTCTCTCACATGCCGAAAACTGCATGCAGTTTTTGGTCTTCATCTTCTTCATTTTGGTTGCCAAAAAACTGAAGATAGTGTGGTTGTTTGGAACATCTTCTCACATGCAAGGCTAGCACCTTCAAGGGATCAAAAGAGGTGATAGGGAAACCATCATAGAGCAAGGAATTCACAAAGCTTGGAGCTTTCCACTTCTTCTCCTCTTGGCCGAATCAATCAACACTTGGAGCTTCCATTTTGGTTTGATTTTCTTCATCAACAAAGCATTGTAAGTATGATTCCGCCATACTTCAAAGTTAAATATATATTCATTATTGTATTTCAAATGCTTAATCTTTCCTTGGGACATATTATAGAAACCAACAATGGTATCATGGAGCCATGGTTAAGCATGAAATACTTTAGGTTAAAATTTGACAAAATTGGTTGAAGCATGTCTTGTGAAATTTGATGAATGAGTATGCTTGCATGTATATAGAATGATGTTACATGGAATCAATTTTATGAAAAATGCATTGGATGATTTTTCCCCAAAAATTTAACCTTGGCCGAATGGTATGAAGAAATTGATTGAAGCATGTTCTTTGTGAAATTTGATGAATAAGAATGCTTGCATGTATATAGAATGATGTTACATGGAATCAATTTTATGAAAAATGCATTGGATGATTTTTCCCCAAAAATTCAACCTTGGCCGAATGGTATGATAAAATTGGTTTGAAGCATGTTCTTGTGAAATTTGATGAATAAGAATGCTTACATGTATATAGAATGATGTTACATGGAATCAATTTTATGAAAAATGCATTGGATGATTTTCCCCAAATTCATGCCTTGGCCGAATGTGTTGCTACTGGAGAGTGGATTGGAATTTTTTGTGTTTAAGATCATTGGATGACTTAGAACGTGTACGGGACGTAGATTAGTAATTCAATCGGATTGAAAAACAAATCGACACAAAAAAACTCACCTTGGCCGAATACATAAGGACATGTAAAGGAGTTGATTTTTGTTAAAATTAATGTTGGACATTTATTTTGAACAATACATGATTAATAAATTAAATGGGTATTTTTGAAATATTTGGTTTAATGTATTAATCTTGGAATTACACTTTAATTAATTGGACTTTAATGTTTGAATAATAAAATTTAATTAATGGGCTTAATTGGTGAATTGGGCTTTTAATATTGTATTTGGGCATAATGGGCTTGGTTGGACCAAGTAGATTTGGGCCAAAGGATTGGATCCAATTTGGGCCTAAATCACTCCATTAAGTCCAAATATAATATAATGGGCTTTAATAATTTAATTGGGCCTTATGGGCTTAAAATTGGTTTTATGGCATTTAAGGGTGATTCCTTATTTGGGCTTGGTAATTGGGTTTGACCCACATTGACCAAAGCCCAAGCCTTAATAAATCAATTGAAAGCCCATTTGACTTGAATTAATTAAACATTGGATGTTAGTTGGGCTTTGAGGCCCAATAGATTAGATTTAGAATCTAAGTCTTTAAAGCACATTAAAAGTGTAAACATTTAATTTGGAATTAAATAATTGAATTAGTATTGAATACGAATTAAATTAGATTTAATAAGTAGTTCGATATAATTCGCGAATTCGTACCCTATGTACTTATTCTCAATCGAGTTGGACTCGCGCAAAATCAAACCGTTGTTTGAACATTGGATGATCACTTAAACAAAGACTAATTAATTGGATTAGATTGGTTGTAAAAGCATGTCTTGTTTGAATATATATGTGATGAATGAATAGTGTATATCGGATGGATATTAGAAGGGAAAGGGTAATTTTAGAAATTATTGTAAATTTGGAATTTATAAATTGGACCTGCGTGTCCAGCCTTATCTCTTTATCTCTTTGTATTCTCTTCTCACCTAATTCCCCTCAATGTAAATGAGGTTTCTCTTATTGTATTATGTAATTGGGTGGTAGAAGTAGTAGAATAGTGCTAGCGGGGAGAGGAAAGGGAGTGAGTGATTTGTTCTAGGAACAAGTTGTTTATATATCCATCCGCATATCACTATTAATTTACTTTACGCGCTTTATGATGTTTTAGAAGCATGCTTAAGGGTGTATGATGATGAGACCTAACAAAGATAAATAAATTGGTTGCCAATTACGCGAAAATCCCTCAATTTATATTAAGCGAATATCCTTCCATTGAATGGTTCTTGTTCAAGATCCGAAGTTGGCATTGGTTTGTTTTTGACCAAAGTCAAGACCTTTGTCAATCAAGGATGTACTTGAATCATGAGAGTTTTGTTGCATATCGGTGTCTTGTCCAAATCGTGATTTTTATTGGCCAAAGTCAAGATCACTTTTTGTCCAACGACATTGATTACGAAACTTCCTCGTCAATGGGTCCCGCTTAACTGGAATCATTAGGTTTGTTTTTGGCCAAAGCCAAGGCCTAGATGATTCGGAGGATAGGGTTAGGAAAATGTAATGGTTACATTGGCATTTACATATGTTTCGGACTTGGATGTCCACCTAACCGGATCTAGGAATTGGATGAGATCCAATTGATCATGGAGATCTACCTAAGTTAAATAGCATACAATTTTTATTGGCCAAAGTCAAGGTTGTGTGTTATTTAACGGGATCCTAGCCCACTAGGAAATTCGATTTCCCGAGTTCTCTACAGAGGGTTAGAAACTTGAAGAAAATAGTGGGAGGCTATTATTGAATTTGCAATTTCATTCAGATACTTAGCCTTACGCGTCTTTCAAAATTATTTCGTCAATATTTTAAATAATTAGTTGGACTAATATATTGTTATTTTACTTGTAACAGTTTGACTGTACCCATAACATCGTTGACTTTATAGTTGGACTATAGTTGTCAAGATGATTGGCAAAGGTAATATCCGCGACATAATCATGGGCGATAATGTCTTCAAAGGGACAAACTTTGCCGACTGGGAAATGAACCTCAAGATAGTGCTTGGGGCTGAGAGGATACTGTATACTATTCAGAGACCTCTCCCGCCTAAACCCACTGAGCCACTGGAGCTAGAGTTATGGAAGACTCATAGTGACGATTGTGACCAAGCTCAGTCAGTTATGCTAGCTGCAATGACCCAGCATTTCAGACGCCAGTACAGGGACTTGGATCCCTATAACATGATGGCAAGATTGCGTGATCTTCACCGCACCAATAAGCGGATGAAGAGGTACGAGCTAGCTAGTAAGGAAACTCTTCCGCTCCCGGATGACAGACGGCGCATCAGTTGAGGCCCACGGGACTCAAATGATCGCCGATATTGATGAGTTGGCCAATATGGGAATAGTCTTGGAGGCTGAGCTGACTATAGATATGATCTTGCAGTCACTTCCTGATACTTGGAAACAAATCATAATCAACTACAAGTTGATGGATACAGATGACACTCTTGGAGAGCTGTTATCCGTATTGAAGGAGTCCGAAAGGGAACTCCTAAAGGGGAGCAAGCGCGAGGCGCATTTTGCATCGACCTCTCATGCGCCAAAGGCTAGGCCCAAGGCAATTGGAGGTGCGAGGAAGAAGAAGTTCAAGAAAAGGGCAAAGGCAAGTTGACAGTGGCTTCTAGGAAGCCAAAGACAAATCTCGCGACATCTGCCTCAACTGCGGCAAGAGGGGTCACTGGAAACGTGACTGCCAAATGAGCATTGTGCAGAGGGAGGATATCAAGGCTGGCAAGGCTATCGCCTCTGGTATGTTTGTTATTGAGATAAATATGAATACTTCTAGTTTTAAAAATTGGATTTTTGATTCTGGTTGTGGTGCTCATATTTGTACTGATGTGCAGGATCTGCATGATAGCAGGATGCTGGCGTCAGGGGAGATGGATCTACGGGTCGGAAACGGAACACCAGTTGCTGTTTTGGCCGTAGGGACTTTTGTTTTAGAACTGCCCTCAGGGCATGTACTTAAACTTTTGAACTGTTATTTTGTCCTAGTTTAACTAGGAATATTATATCTGTATCCTTGTTAACCCAGCAGGGTTACACTTTTGTATTTAGAAACACTGGGTGTTATTTATATAAAAATGATGCAGAAATTTGCACAGCTGTTGCAAATAACGGTCTTTATATTTGAATATAAATGAATCTCCTAAAATGACAAACAAAAGGCTCAAAAGGAGTAATCTAAAAGATGAAGCTTATATGTGGCATTGTCGTCTAGGACACATTAACAAGACTCGCATATCCACACTTTCGAAGAGTGGGTACTTGGACGAATTTGATCCCAATTCATATGACGTCTGCGAATCTTGTCTTTTAGGCAAAATGCCTAAATCACCTTTTAGCGGTAAAGGTGAACGTGCCACAGAACTGTTAGCTCTCGTTCATACTGACGTATGCGGGCCCATGTCTAGCCAGGCTAGAGGTGGATTTCACTACTTCGTAACCTTTACAGATGATGCATCTCGTTACGGTTATGTGTATCTTATGAGACACAAGTCGGAAACTTTTGAGAAATTCAAAGAGTTTCGACACGAAGTGGAGAAACAAACAGGGAAGAGTATTAAGACATTACGGTCAGACCGTGGTGGCGAATACTTAAGTTATGAGTTTCAAGATTACTTGAAAGAATATGGTATTCTTTCACAGTGGACTCCTCCTGGAACACCGCAATTAAACGGGTGTGTCCGAACGGAGAAACCGCACCTTGTTGGACATGGTAAGGTCAATGATGAGTCGCACTGAGCTACCAATATCCTTCTGGGGATACGCATTAAACAGTGCTATACTTATTTTGAATAAGGTACCGTCGAAGTCTGTTGAACAGACTCCATATGAGATATGGACAGGAAGGAAACCAGGTTTCTCTTTCCTAAAGATTTGGGGATGCTGGGCATATGTTAAACGTTTGGAAAGTACCAAACTTGAACCCAAAACTGATAAATGCCTTTTTGTAGGATATCCTAGGGAAACCAAAGGATATTACTTCTATCACCCACAAGAGAACAAAGTATTTGTTGCTCTACAAGCATTTTTCCTTGAGAAGGATTTTATAAATGCAGTGGTAAGTGGGAGGAAAGTAGAACTCGATGAAGATCGTAGTGATACTGTTCCTGGCAATGAATCAACGACGGAACAAGAACAGACCGTCCGGGATGAGTCTGTACCACAAACTTCACATACACAAGGACCGCGTAGGTCGGAGAGAGTCAGAACAGTACCTGAGAGGTATGGGTCCTGATCTCACCTCATGTAGATATTAATCTTATTGAGGATAATGAACCGGCTACGTATGAGGAAGCGATACAAAATATCGATTCCGCTTTATGGCAAGATGCCATGAAGTCCGAGATGGATTCCATGTACGCCAACCAAGTTTGGACACTGGTTGATGCACCAGAAGGCATAAAGCCTATTGGATGCAGATGGATCTTCAAGAAGAAGACCGACATGGATGGCAACGTACAAACGTACAAAGCTAGGCTTGTAGCGAAAGGGGTATCGTCAACAATATGGTATTGATTATGACGAAACCTTCTCACCCGTTGCCATGATTAAATCCATTCGGATAATGCTTGCAATAGCTGCATATTTCGATTACGAGATATGGCAGATGGACGTTAAAACCGCTTTCCTTAACGGAAACCTTTTGGAGGATGTTTATATGCAACAGCCTGACGGTTTTATCGTACCTAGACTTGCAAACAAGGTTTGTAAGTTAAATCGATCCATTTATGGATTGAAGCAAGCATCACGGTCATGGAATCAGCGTTTTGATGAGATCATAAAAGAATATGATTTCGTGCAAAACGCAGATGACCCTTGTGTATACAAGAAGGTTAGTGGGGAGAGCACTTACTTTTATTGTCCTTTATGTCGACGACGTATTGCTTATAGGCAATGACATTCCCATGCTAACGTCGGTGAAAGCTTGGCTTTCATTAAAATTCTCCATGAAAGATCTGGGAGAAGCATCCTTTATTCTTGGAATAAAGATCTACAGGGATAGATCTAGAAAGCTGCTTGGACTCTCCCAGAGTACATACATTGATAAAGTGTTGAAGCGATTCAACATGGAACAATCCAAGAGGGGATTGGTTCCAATGGTACGTGGTACCTCTCTGTCTAAGGACATGTGTCCTAAGACTCAGGAAGAGAGAGACCACATGAGTCGGATACCGTTCGCCTCGGCAGTCGGATCGATCATGTATGCCATGATATGTACACGACCTGATGTCTCATATGCTTTGAGCATGTGCAGTCGCTATCAGGCCGATCCAGGTGAAGGTCACTGGATAGCAGTTAAGAATATCCTTAAGTATCTTAAACGAACTAAGGATGCTTTCTTAATTTATGGAGGTGGAGAACTTGCGGTATCTGGGTATACCGATGCAAGTTTCCAAACCGACAAGGATGACTACAAGTCGCAATCCGGGTACATTTTTTGTTTGAATAACGGAGCAGTGAGCTGGAAATCTTCCAAGCAAGATACTGTTTCCGATTCAACAACAGAAGCGGAGTACATCGCTGCATCTGAAGCAGCAAAGGAGGCAGTTTGGATCCGAAAGTTCCTAATCGGATTAGGAGTAGTTCCGTTAGCAGCTGAGCCCGTTCCATTGTATTGTGACAATAACGGGGCTATAGCACAGGCTAAGGAACCAAGGTCTCATCAACGGTCCAAGCATGTTCTTCGACGTTACCATCTGATTCGGGAGATTATACATCGTGGCGATGTAAAAGTCGAGAAGGTCACATCAGATGACAACATTGCAGATCCGCTGACGAAGGCTGTTCTTCAGCAAGTTTTTGAACGACACATACATAGTTCGGGTATTAGATGCTTGAGTGACTGGCTATAGGCCAAGTGGGAGATTGTTAGACATTATGTCCCATAGCGTCACTGTTTGTAAATGATATTGTATTATTGTACAAAATTAACTTTGTAGACGCTGGTTTTCGCCCGAGGTCCACAATGAGATTTAGTATAGGGGCACTGGCGATCCTGCAAAACAAAGATTGTGAGCGGGAGGGAGTACTAACCCACGGTGTGGTGGGTGCCGGGGGCACTCCGACGCCCAAGTCAGTAGGGAAGTGAGGCTGTAAATAATGGAATAGCAAGGCTAGAGACTACATGATCCCCGTGATGCCGTGAGGGCGGTAGGATGGTGATTACATGAATTCTGGAGAGAATGTCCTCCCTCCCCCTCAGTCCTCATGGAGCCTTCTTTCTTATATACCTATCTGAGGGTCTGCACTTGATTACTTGTCTGTTGAGTCTTGGTAACGGTCGGCTTTATGAGGGATATTCACTGCATTTTGCCCTGTAGGCTGGCTGGAAACTGTCGAATTTATGTATGGTGTTTATGAACTTAGGAGTTACGTGGGCCGGCTTCTGGATAGTCCTTCGGTTATGGGTGTTGGTGTTCATCGGGCCCGGGCCGACATTTAGTCTTTGGGGTTTGATTAGGAGGCTTCAGGGGTGCGTCCAGTATTGAGCCTGAAGTAAATGATGAAACTACCCTGGACCAAATTTGGCCCAAACAGTTTGTCCCTACTCTCTAAGTCAATAGTCATTGGCTTGGAGAGTATTTGACGCATGTGTCGCATGGGACGAGGCCATATTATGTAGCTGTACTCGAGCGTTGATGCTGCCAAACGAATGTCAGGTTATCAACTTGAGTCTACAAGAGCCATTAGGGAAGTACCCAATCGTTTGGACCTGATGAAGGTCAGTATATCAGTCATATGACATGTGTATCCCATGTCTACAACTTGACTCGACATGAGTCCATGGGAGATGTCTCCAGTCGACTGGACTTGATGAGGCCAGGAAGATAATAATCATACGACATGTATAATCCATGTCTACAACTTGACTCGACATGAGTCTATGGGGGATGTCCCCGGTCGACTGGACTTGATGAGTCCAGGAAGACATAAGTCATACGACATGCGTAATCCATGTCTACAACTTGACTCGACATGAGTCTATGGGGGATGTGGATTTGTAGTCTTTGGATGAGCGATGTGAGATGTACTGCTCCCACTTGCCAATTCGTTGATAATGTATCTGAAACTGTCGGCTGTAGGATTTCACTTCCTGGGTTCACACGAGTCGATTAGACCTGGATTTTGTAGACCGATGACAAGTTTGAGTTTCAACTTTGATCCATCTTTGAAGGCGACGCCATGACATGTGTGGGTTCTATGCTTCTCAATTTAGGCATGCATCTCTGGGCAGCAAATATTTGGCCCCTCAGGTGTTCGAAGGAAAGCCCCAAAGATTCCATGAACTCCTTATTCGACAACTTGGTTCACCATTTGGAAATCCTCAGTGTGAGTTCATTCGACACGACGTCGTTGAGCCAATCCGCTAGAAATTGATCAGATTTTCCTTACTGCCTGCCCTGCCTACCCTGTTCAATACAAGTTCAATCCTTTATGTTCTCCTTGTCGAATGGCGTTTTCGCCTGATGCCAAACTTTATAGGCACGTTGTCGAATGGAATCAACGTTGTCGAACAGAATCACTAACTTTTGATGGGTCTTCGTTTTTTGCCTTGTTGAGTGGCATTTTAGTCTGTTCCGATCCGCTATTCTCGCGAATGACAAAGATGTACGAATGCTATATCACCCCTTCTGTCTATTTTAAAACCATAGGGTCTGTTACCCTGGCATGGTTTTAGTGTACTGCTCGATAAAAATGAGACAGTGCTTCTATATCATATGCTCACAGTGTCGACTGGGCTGGGTTTCAATAATATTGTTACTTTGTGGAAAAATTTCCAAGTACTTCCATTACAACTCTTCATGTAAATCTAAATCTAAACTATCAAGGCTTGACTCTAACGAACCATCATCGCTACTCTGCAAAAGTGACAACACGTTCTCTAATTTGTCCACATCAATCTCATACACGACCTCTTCTTTGCCTTCCTCAGAGACAAAATTATCCATCTGGGTATCACCGAACTCACAAAAATCCATTGAATTTTCCGTCTGGGTATCACGAAACTCACTAAAATCCATTGAATTTCCCATCTGGGTATCATCATTGTCGCCAAAAAAGTCATTATTTTCAAACTCATTGTCAGAACGATCTGGACGGGTGTATTCATTTTCACCAATACCCGGTGAAGAGAGCTCTGTTTCAGGTGAAAACGAGCCCTCATTGCTTGGGCTCATTGCAGACGACTCTGAAATAAACCTAGAGCTTCGATAAAGAGAGGGTTTTGATAAAGAATGATATACGTTTAGGCTGTGAGTTTGAGAGCATTGTACCTTCTCGGTGGCTGCACCAAAGTTCCGTGCTACCTGCCTGGATCTCGCTGTCATACCAGGGGACACGACTCCTAACCAATTGGGCGACCAGCCCCCAACAGACATGCATATCAACAGATCTCAAATTAAATTCCAAGCCATACAACAATTGAGACAAAACACAGAGTCGAAACAAGAATCCCACATCGTCTGGGAAACGCTTCTCCAATAAGCCATCGCGCCCAAATCGGTTCCAGAAAAGCAACAATCGAACCCACGACCACACCGTCGAATCATTTAAGAAACCACCGACCTCGGTCTTTGAATAATCCACATGCATACCTCTCGAGCTGAGGAGATCACCGACACCTTGATGGCTTTGGTCTCTGGTTTGCTGCGACGGATTAGCTCTCGCGCCACATACTTTCGACTTCTGGATTGCTCGGCTTGGTGCAGCCCTCTGTCGAGGAGTGATGGGGTGTAAATAACTGGTTTTTGGGATTTTTTATATTACCTGAGGCTGTTGAGTCCTCAGAGGAGACAGATTCAGAGAACGTTTGATCAAATTGAATGTCAGGTTGAGATTCCCATACGGCATCATTTTGAGGTTCAGCGTCCTCCGCGTCTTCTTCAGATACGGAATCGTTTTTGCGCGACGCATAGAATCGGACGGCGCGTGCTCATACTGAGGTTCATCTTGACGATCTGAAATACGAAACTGAGCCTGCAAAATGGAACATATACTCGAGGATAATCTGTTTGTCGTATCAAATGTGGACTGAAACTCAAAACTCTTATTGTCGTATGATTAACTGGTTAAAAGAAATTACACTTTGCCGGGCATAGGCTCCTCAACGGTCATAGAAGCACGACTTTACCCCTAGTTCAGAGGAACCAATTTCCAAACAGCACATGAGATCCATCCACTCAGTGTGGGCCTTGGCACGTTGGAAGGCCCAGCAAGCTAGACAGAAGCAATAAGTTGGCCTTCCAAACATGAAAATGTCGACAATGGGACCACATTAAAATCACCTAACGTGTTTTTCCCCCACTCATTCGACAAGACAGAACAGAGTTAGGCATTAAGTCCACTCGACACCGTCCAATAATAGTCAACTGGAGCTCTTTCTATATTCCAAATTATTTAAACTTCGAGGGCTTGTAGTATCATCCTGTTTGGTCTCACTCAACATGTGGGATGATGAAATATTTTGTTCATTCAATTCCCAAACAACAAGATGGATGGCCATCAATTCCATGGTGCATGGAAAAATTGTCTTCTCTCCCATACTGATTTGAGCGTGTAGAGTGAAGATTCACATGGACAGTCATCAATTTCATCCGACTGTAGTATCATGAACACTACTCAAGGTAATGATTGATGACCTTGATGGACCTTCATCAGGACTATTTGAAAGCTCATTCGACAACAGACCTTCAACAAGTCTGGCATAGTAAGGAAAAACTATTTTATAATCCTTCGACAGGTCTAGTTATGTATTGAGGAAATATTCTTGGACCATTGTCAGGTCTGTAGAGTGAATGTCTTCCTGGACTCATCAAGTCCAGTCGACCGGGGACATCCCCCATAGACTCATGTCGAGTCAAGTTGTAGACATGGATTACGCATGTCGTATGACTTATGTCTTCCTGGACTCATCATGTCCAGTCGACCGGGGACATCCCCCATAGACTCATGTCGAGTCAAGTTGTAGACATGGATTATACATGTCGTATGACTTATATCTTCCTGGACTCATCAAGTCCAGTCGACCGGGGACATCCCCCATAGACTCATGTCGAGTCAAGTTGTAGACATGGATTACGCATGTCGTATGACTTATGTCTTCCTGGACTCATCATGTCCAGTCGACCGGGGACATCCCCCATAGACTCATGTCGAGTCAAGTTGTAGACATGGATTATACATGTCGTATGACTTATATCTTCCTGGATTCATCAAGTCCAGTCGACCGGGGACATCCCCCATAGACTCATGTCGAGTCAAGTCGTAGACATGGATTACACATGTCGTATGAATTATAACTTCTTGGACTCATCAAGTCCAGTCGACCGGGGACATCCCCCATAGACTCATGTCGAGTCAAGTTGTAGACATGGATTACGCATGTCGTATGACTTATGTCTTCCTGGACTCATCAAGTCCAGTCGACCGGGGGACATCCCCCATAGACTCATGTCGAGTCAAGTTGTAGACATGGATTATACATGTCGTATGATTATTATCTTCCTGGGCCTCATCAATTCCAGTCGACTGGAGACATCTCCATGGACTCATGTCGAGTCAAGTTGTAGACATGGGATACACATGTCATATGACTGATATACTGACCTTCATCAGGTCCAAACGATTGGGTACTTCCCTAATGGCTCTTGTAGACTCAAGTTGATAACCTGACATTCGTTTGGCAGCATCAACGCTCGAGTACAGCTACATAATATGGCCTCGTCCCATGCGACACATGCGTCAAATACTCTCCAAGCCAATGACTATTGACTTAGAGAGTAGGGGACAAACTGTTTGGGCCAAATTTGGTCCAGGGGTAGTTTCGTCATTTTACTTCAGGCTCAATACTGGACGCACCCCTGAAGCCTCCTAATCAAACCCCAAAGACATAATGTCGGCCCGGGCCGATGAACACCAACACCCATAACCGAAGGACTATCCAGAAGCCGGCCCACGTAAACTCCTAAGTTCATAAAACCATACATAAATTCGACAGTTTTCCAGCCTACAACGGGCAAATGCAGTGAATATCCCTCATAAAGCCGACCGTTACCAAGACTCAACAGACAAGTAATCAAGTGCAGACCCTCAGATAGGTATATAAGAAAGAAGGCTCCATGAGGACTGGGGGGAGGGAGGACATTCTCTCCAGAATTCATGTAATCACCATCCTACCGCCCTCACGGCATCACATGGGGATCAATGTAGTCTCTAGCCTTGCTATTCCATTATTTACAGCTCACTTCCACTACTGACTTGGGCGTCGGAGTGCCCCCGGCACCCACCACACCGGTGGGTAGTACTCCCGCTCACTCTACAATCTTTGTTTTGCAGGATCGCCAGTGCCCCTATACTAAATCTCAATTGTGGACCTCGGGCGAAAACCAGCGTCTACAACTATGTGATAATGAAATTGCCTTTTGCCATTTTGTAAATATTATTTACTTTGATATATAAATGGCGAAAGTCCATATGATTAGTACTGGATTGAGATGATATGAGACAGTATCAATCCATAAAGGTTTAAATCATTAATATCCCTAGCCGTAGTATTATCGAGACTGGACATCGATAATGCGGAATAGACTAGTATTGCGCTTGTGCACGTTGTGAGGGCACAACGGCATAGTCTCATATATTTAGTATTGGATACTTATGCAAGTGCGATAGGAGGTTGTGTTTTACCGATGGTACGGAAAACAGCTTCGCTCTGGATAGACCCCCGGGAATCCCATTGGTAGTATGTCTAGGTGTCTATGGGAGGCCGCATCAGGGTAGGTGTATATGGTCTAACCTGAGACTTACATCGCTAGTACTTGCGACAATCGGTAAACTTTGGTTTTGGTGGTTGGGGACCTTAACCGGTTCTGTGTACACCTCTTCTGGGTTTATCGAGAATCGTAGTGTACTGGATGTGATGTCAAGATGGAAGTATCGCTTCAGACATATGGAGGTGATGATCACGCAGGACACAGAACTAGTACTCTATAAAAGGTTGCAACCGTCGGGACAATATGACTAGGTCAGGATTGTCCGATATTAAAGAGACTAGTTGCTTGATGTCCGATATATGTTTCGTACGGGGCAGACACATCTCCAGCCCCAGGCCTAGATGTGATCATCCGATACTGGATCGATGTACGCAATACTACGGTATACTACGCTTGATATAGATCTTATATTCCTATAAGAATATTTCTGGAGAATTGGGTAGGCATGGCGCTTTGCTAGAAGCCAACCTTGTCTTGTGAATCGGTAAGAACGTAGTACGAGGTACGTGCGTGTTCGGATTATCCGACGACCGTATTTACTGCCAACATATCCGGAGATCTCTTGGGTCGCTTCCTGAAGATTCACCTATGATATTTGATTCGAACTTAATTAATCTTGGATTAATTGCGGAGAAACTTTATCTCGGATAAGTGCCTTATTTAGAGAGAGAGAACGATTAATTTGGAATTAATCGATAAAATTATTATATTCGATATAATAATTGAAATTCGATTTCGACGCGAAATTAAAATTAGATTTTAATTCGGGCATACGAGTTAATTTAGAATTAATTCGTTCGTTAGCGACGTAAATAATAATTTCGCTAGGCGCGATTATTATTTAAATTCGATTTAATTAACGTCGCGACGCAAGTTCGGTATTTCGGAAATATCGAACCCGAACGCGCGTGAGTGCACGTGGGCCCGCTTTCATTTGAAACGTGTGGGGCCCACATGACACACATGTCATTATATGTATTATTTATTGATAATGCATTGAATGGTGATAGTGTATAATGCACTCAATTGTTATGCATGGAATTTGAGTGTTTGACACTCTAAGCCTTTGCATGGTTTGTGTCATAGATTTATTATTATTTAATAAATATTATGGCATAAATATAAATTGATTTTGGTATAAAAAATCAAAAAGAAAAATCTCTCTTCTCTCTCTCTATATTGCCGAAAACTGCATGCAGTTTTTGGTCTTCATTTTGGTTGCCAAAAAGCTTGAAGATAGTGTGGTTGTTTGGAACATCTTCTCACATGCAAGGCTAGCACCTTCAAGAGATCAAAAGAGGTGATAGGGAAACTATCATAGAGCAAGGAATTCACAAAGCTTGGAGCTTTCCACCTTCTTCTCCTCTTGGCCGAATCAATCAACACTTGGAGCTTCCATTTTGGTTTGATTTTCTTCATCAACAAAGCATTGTAAGTATGATTCCGCCATACTTCAAAGTTAAATATATATTCATTTATTGTATTTCAAATGCTTAATCTTTCCTTGGGACATATTATAGAAACCAATACTTCGGAGGTTACTTCACTTGCAATCAGAATTTCATTTGTGTTCTCAAGTGTACCCAAGTTAAATGCAGTAGTTCTGGCTGAACTGATGTCAAATATGCTTGATTCGTGCAGAGTAAATGGAAATGACTCAGGCAAGTAAGCAAAAGAAATGTCTTTATTATTGGATAATGCGGAAGTACATTCAAACAAATCAGGAAGGTAAATGTCTTCATCATCTATAGACACTTCTTCCTCTACAATCAGATCTTCCTCATGCTTTTCGTCCTCTCCCAGAGTTAGGCTCTCCAACTTCATCAGTTCTTCCTCCCAATTCTCTTCTTCTTTCTCCACTATTTCTTCAACTATCAGCTTCTTACCCAACATATCCTGGAAGATCTCAAACCCAGGTACCACAATTCCATTAACTTCCACAGGCTCTGGCTCCCCTTGATATCCTGAAGCTTTCACAAAACATTCCATCAGTTTCAAGCCCCATTTTCTTGACCTTTGGCTTTTCTTCATCAGACTGGTACCCCAAACCCTTCCGATTAGTCTGTCCTCTGAAATCTGGCAATTTTGAACCTTTACCCGGCTCAAACTTCATTTTCTCCATAATCCTAGCCACTCTAAGATCCACCCACTCCTTAAAAGTAGCTGACACCTGGAACCTCGTGAAGGGTTGTATCTCCAAGGCAGCCACAGCATTATCTAACTCAGCCCGGATGGTGACAACTTCTCCCTCATACGGGAACTTGATCATCTGATGCAAAGTGGAAGGCACGCCCCCAAGTTTGTGAAACCAAGGCCTTCCCAACAATAAGGCGAAAGTAGTCGGGATGTCCAGTACTGTAAACTCGACCTCATCTTCAATCGGTCCTACCTTGACCATAGCCACAAAGGTACCCTCAACTCATCTTTTACTGTTATCATAAGCCTTAATAGTCATATTGGAGGGGTCCAAGTCTGTTGCTTTCATACCCAATCTCGCCAGAATTTTCAACGGGCGCACATTGATGGATGAACCGTCATCCACCATTACACATGAAGTTCTCTTGCCCCTCACCTCGGCCCTGATAAATAGAGGCATGTTATGATTTCTCCCCTCCGCCGGGAGTTCATCCTCAGAAAAAGATATCTGCAAAGCTTCCTTCTGAACCGACCCAACAAACATTGCAGGGTTGGCGTCTTCCGGTACCACAATCTTGCTCAAGGCCTCAACCATAGCCTGCCTATTCTCCCGAGATACACATAACAGTTCCCAGATACTCACTTGTGCTCTAGTCTTCCTCAATTGCCTCAGCATTATATCCCCTTCAGTATTTTCTGCAGTCTCAACCATTTTTCTACCATCTGTCAAAACTTCCTTACCATTTTCCGCCATATCATTGTAAAAACGACCGCTACGTGTCATTCCCCTTACTTCTTCCTCATCACTGCTAGAGAAATCAAGCCAAAAGTTTTTCCTCTGCTCAAACTCATCTTCACTAGTACTATCCCATATTCCCAGGCAAAAGGCTTGAGGGTGAAAGGATTTCAGGACAAGGTCTTCTGGGAGGCCAGAATTGATCATATAGGCTGGTGGTGGTACGACACGGTAGTTGGGTAAGGGTTTTCTGTGTGTGTCAGGTTGTTCTGTTTCTGGTTCAGGTATTTTCTTGAAGTCTATAAGGTCTTGGATTTCATGGCGGAGTCGGGCGCAGTTGTCGGTGTAATGGCCCTTTTGTTGGTGAAAGTGACAGTAAAGGCTTAGGTTATAATATGATGGTAGGGGATTGGGTAATGGTTTGGCTTCCAAGGGTTTTAAGAGCTCTTGCCTCTTCAATTTCTCTAGCACCTTGGACAGGGGCCTCCCCAAGTTGGAAAATTACCGGTTCCGGATAGCGGCAATCTCAGCAGAAACGGGCTTTGTTCCCGATGTTCCCCCAATGGGCCTCCTGTTCAGACCATAGAATTTTCTATTCTCGGCCTCTTCTTCCTCAATATCCATGACAGATTCCCTCAACTGCCGAAATTCTGCAATCATGGAGGTCATCCTCCTCAACTTGCTGTAAATGGAGGGTTTGGTGCCCTTGATAATCATCTTAATCTGATCCTTCTCTGATGGCCTAGTCTACATTTTCAATAACTGACCCATCCACCGGTCCACATACTCCTAAAACTCTCCTCCGCTTTCTGCTTAACATTCTCCAGATCACGGAGTGACAGATCGATCTCTAAGTCAGTGACATACTGCTTCAGGAAAGCATCAACCAATCCCTCCAATCTTCCTTCACTTTCTTCTCCAAACTGTGGTACCATACAACGAGAGCTCCTTCAAGCGACATTCCAAACATTTTCTGCATTTGGCGCTGAGATAAGCCAACTGAACTCATGACTGATACAAATTGTCGGAGATGTACCCTCGGATCCCCATTCCCGTTAAACTTAGCCATATCTGGCATCTTGAACTGTGCCGGCAACTGTTCCTCGAAAGTCAGTGTGTCATAATCCAGCAAATCTTCATTTTTACCCCTCATCTTGCGGGTAACTGACTCAACCTGATCCCGAAGTTTCTGTAACTCTGTCTGAGACCCAGATACTCTGCCCGCTGCATACTCTGCCATATCATCATCAAAAGTGGAGGTATCATCCCCCAATCTGTTCGGATGTTCCTCTTGTCTTATATCCCCAGAACTACCTCCAGCACGAGATCCGGCTATACCAGCCACAACAGTAGTCAAAGCCTGTAACTATTCAGTGACCTTGGCGAGACTGTTCTCTAACTGATCCATACGGACACCTCATTATCGGATTCACTCATACTTGTTCTTTTAGTGAGTCTTGTCCCTTCTCTAACCCAAACGGTGTCTATGTTGTCCTTTTGAGACATAGACGGTGTTAACATGATATATGTATGCATGAGGTGCATGAGATGCATGTAACATATATAACATATTAAATCAATTTAAAATTTTCAAACAAATCGGCCCGTTACCATTTTAGAATCTTTCGGGCTAATTGTCATAGGAGTGAACCCATTCCAGTTTAAATGGCCCAACGAGTTCACATATTATGACAATGAGCCCAACTAAATCCAAATGATAATGTCCCGAACACAAGCACAAAGTGGCCTATCATCACTTAGACCCCTTTGGCCCAATAGTCATTAAATATGTCCTTGTCCCAGTTTAAATGGCCCAACAAGCCCATATCCCATGACAAATGGTCCAAATGGATCCAAACGACAATGTTCCCAAACACAAGCATAGAAGAAAGATAATGAAAACATAACGTAATGATTTCTACATAATGGCCCATCAACATTTCAGAAGCTTTTGGCCTAATAGTCATATGGTACGAACTTGTCCCAGTTTAAATGGCCCAGCAAGTCCGTATTTCTGACAATAGTCCAACTGCATCCAAATGAGGATGGTCCACAAGCACATATTCAAGGAAATAATTGTTACTTGAGCCAACCCGATCTATGGGTGGGTTAGCAAGAGTATAGACAAAGGCTCTCACCGGCGAAGGATGGCCCACAACTAAGTCTCCCCACTCAAGGTTTCGAGCAACCAAGTGAGCGCACCCTTCTTTATACACTAAGGTACGTGCCAATGAGCTATGGTGTGTGACGGACTGTCAAATGAATTTCCCGTTGTAGATTCCCCAGAGGGAAGGTGGAGCGAGGCTCACTTAAATACCCAAAGCCTCTTAGGCTCTTATCGCTTGGTGTCAGGAATAAACAACGAGTCCTCCAAATTAGTCCACCACAATAGGCTACGAGTAGATGGCTATATAGGTGTCTTCACAGCTTTTCCTTCTAGAAAGGTAGTGAGTGAATGAAGACACCAAACCATTGCCTAGACTCAAAATGCCTTTGATTAAACCCTCATTTTACCCACTATAGACACGGTCAATTAAAACATAAATCCAAACATCACAAGACAATATTTCGGGGCCGATTCTCTATCCTCAGTGGAGTCGCCAGACTGTGGGAACACAGAAACTGGGTGACGCATGTTGTCCCGGGCTCGCAGCCCGGTTGGGAGTACGGAGTAGCCACGGGGGACTAAACGGGAGAATAATGGAGTCGACACCCGGTGTGAACCAGGAAAATTAGATTTAAGGCCGCACTCACCCCTCGCAAGGGAAGACCTCAAACCGTTGGGTTCGGAATGGTCCCTTACTCATGCCACTTGTGATGAAAGGATTTATGTAATAATTTAATCAGGCTTAAGTAGCATTTATTTCCAAGAGTATCATGCTTCTAAATTCACATGTACAAAATAAAACTTACACATATATTTCACATCTAAGATTGCATGCTTGGAAGTACATCAAATGAGCGACAAACATACAACTTCATTGGCATATTATATTCAAGAAAACACAAGCACATATACTAACCACAGAAGCACACATGTGAGCACCTTCTCAAGTGGTACGTGGAATTGTATCCCAAGTACAGACCGTACTACCGTCCATTCGGAATCGGCTATGGAATTTATGTCTGGGTTTCCATCCGATACACCACAAGAAATAATACTCAAATGTTATCATGACATAAGTATATGAATTGTAATACATTAAACACATTGTATTCATACATGTGGGGATAACTACTAGGAAAACTATGTATGAAATCTAATGAAAAGGACTCAGTTCAGTGGGTTCGCGTAGCGTTTGAAAATGCGTTTGAACGGTAAACAGAAGGTTTGCGTTCGTGTAGCGTTCGAGAACGCGTTCGAACGGAACCAGACCTGATGCATGATAAGACTAAGAAAGTGCGTGTGCGTTCACGTAGCGTTCGAGAACATGTTCGAACGGTAAACATAAGGTTCACGTTCGTGTAGCGTTCGAGAACGCGTTCGAATGGAACCTGACCTGATGCATGATAAGACTAAGAAAGTGCGTGTGTGTTCACGTAGCGTTCGAGAACGCATTCGAACGGTAAACAAAAGGTTCGCGTTCGTGTAGCGTTTGAGAACACGTTCGAACGGAACCTGACCTGATGCATGCAACATAAAAAATAAAGACAACAATGTCAAGCTCAGTATGTCCGATTAAACATATCTTGCATTCAACCGAACACACATCAACCGGCGCGGCAAAGCATCGTGGTAAAGGGCTTTAACCCCTCCCCGTAGGGGATCTTTCATTCCACTTACTAAGCCCATGCGCTCAATTGAATCATGCATACATAGAATTAAAAGCAATAATATCAAACTTAGCATGCCCGATTGAACGTATCTTGCATTCAAACGAACACACATCGACCGGCGCGGCAAAGTATTATGGTAAAGGGCTTTAACCCCTCCCCGTAGGGGAACTTTCATTCCACTTACTAAGCCCATGCGCTCGATTGAATCATGCATACATAGAATTAAAAGCAATAATATCAAACTAGTATGCCCGATTGAACGTGTCTTGCATTCAACCGAACACACATCAACCGACGCGGTGAAGCATCGTGGTAAAGGGCTTTAACCCTTCCCCATATGGGATCTTTCATTCCACTTACTAAGCCCATGTGCTCGATTGAATCATACGTAAATAAGCAACATGCAGAATTCGAGTGACGAAAAATAAATAAATAAATCAAAGCAACATGAAACAAAAGAATGTGCCGTTTATTCAAGTGATACGTGGAGTTGTATCCCAAGTACAGACCGCACTACCGTCCATTCGGATTTGGCTACGGAATTTACGTCTGGCTTTCCATCCTATATACCACGAGAGACGACACTCTTTCATTCATCCAATACCCACAACACACATCATACACAAACAAGATCCAACAAATAATTAAAATACAATCAAAATAAATAACAAAAATCAAATAAAGATGAGTGTGAAAAGTACCCTCAGGTCTAACCTTTTAAGCCGTCTCTCGGACTCGCGTTTCACGAAGATCGAAAGGGGTAAAGCTCCACAACTTTTCTGGTTCACTGGTTTGCCTTTTCCTTCGCTGTTTTGCCGCTCAAGCTACTGTTTCGACTCCATTTTGCTGTTGTTTCCTTGTGGTTTCACTGTCGTTTCCTCTGTATTTTCTGCTTACTGTTTTTGGGTGTGTTCTTTTGGTGTTTTAGGCTAATGTTTTGATGGTTGTAGGGGCTGTATTTGACTGTGGATTTCGGTAATGTGAAGGAGTGTTTAAAGGTTTTGGTGCTTTCGATAATGTGAGGGTAGGGATGAAGAGAAAGGATTGCTATCTTTCTTGTGATTTTTGTGTGATGTTTAGGGTTCTTTTTTTGTGTAAGTAGTGTATGAGCTATAGGAGTGCATGTCTTGGTGAGGGGTTGTTTATATAGAGAAGGGCTAGGGCTTCACCTTGTCTCACAATGAATGGATTTGGCATTAAAAGGAGGATTTTATTTGGTGTTGAGCAAGGAAAGTCAAAGATTGAGGGGGGACAAATCTTGGCTAGATTAGGAAGTCAATATCTTTAATTTGTTATGATTGATTTTAATTAGGCATGACATCCTTTTAATTTAGTATGTGATTTGTTTGGTTAGGAAGTTAATATATTTGATTTATCTTTATTAGGTATGATTATATTTTGTGTTTTATTTAATTGGTAAATGGTTTAAATATTTTATTTAATATTTAATGTTTAATTTAATTAATTGGGATGTGTTTTATGGGCTTTGGGGAGCTAATTGGGCTGAGGTGTGAGGCTAGCAGCGAAACCAGAAACACTGACGCCGTTCGAACGCCAATTCGAACGCGGCACGAACGTCCGCAATCTGCCTGAAGTTCGAACGAAGTAACGAACGTAGCACTAACGAAGACAGTGAACTTGTGAAATGAACTAGATGACGTACTTATTCTGAATTTCCATTTCCGACCTTCATTTCCCACAATATCCTTAGCTAAAAAGGTAGTGCCTCCAAATGAGACTCATCATCGGGTTTCACATGCGAAAATACAATGCCTACAAACACAATATTTTATTACACTTGCATGTGTATCCTATACCCAAATATATGAGAACTATGTCGTTGTGCCCTCACAACGCGCACAAGTGTAATACTAGTCTTTTACGCATTCATCGATGTACAATCTCAATAATGCTCTGACTAGGTATATTTAATGATTTATCCTTCGTGGATTAATATTTTCTCGTATCATTCTCAATCCAGGAACAAATCACAGGGACCTCCTATCATTTATATATCTAGGTGATCTAATCACAAATGATAAGAGTGTAATCTCATTTGTCACATTGTTAATTTGTACAACAACACCATGATCTGTACAAATAGTGACGATATGGGTCATAATTGTCAAACAATCTACCACTTGGCCTATAGCCAGTCAC
This sequence comes from Zanthoxylum bungeanum, assembly GCA_019454045.1. Taxonomy (NCBI): domain Eukaryota; kingdom Viridiplantae; phylum Streptophyta; class Magnoliopsida; order Sapindales; family Rutaceae; genus Zanthoxylum; species Zanthoxylum bungeanum. The sequence goes on from SKCR01049984.1 coordinate 51,956, forward strand.
TCGAGTGTCTTACACCCGAACTATGTACGGTTGGCTCAAACTGCTGAGAAAATGCTTCCGTCAGCGGATTTACATGATTATCGTCTGATGCGATTTATTCGATCATCACATCGCCATGATGTATGATCCGAATGAATCAGATGAATATCGAAGTATGTATCTGGATCGTTGATGAGATCGTTAATTCTTTAGTCTGTGTTGACGCCTAGCTCAACTGCTAACAGAACTATATCTAATCTGATTAGATTTATTATCGACCCAAAAGGCTTCTATTGTCGCTTCAGCTGCAGCAATAACCCGCATTTGTTGTTTATTCGGTAACAGTATCTTGCTTGGAAGATTTCCAGCTCACTGTACCGTTATTCAAACTGTAAAGTACCATTTGCGACTTTTAGTCGTCTTTATCAGTCAGGAAACTTGCTACAATGATCCCAGTCACTTCAAGTTCTCATTCTCCACAGATTAAGACAGCATCATTAGTTCTCTAAGACACTAAGTATGTTATTAACTTCAATCCAGTGACTATCACTCGGATTGTTCTGTTTGTGAATCCATATGCTCAAAGCGTATGAGACACCAGGTCGCGTACATTTTTCAATGTACGATTTCTCGGAGAGTATTCGAAAGATAAGCTTTCACCGATTGTTATTATGGGAATATCATTTCCAAGAAATGACATATTATCATTATTTTATAGGACAGCCACTGTCAGTGTGCTCCCATTAACCCTCTTATATACACAAGAATCATTTTCGTTTTGAAATAAATCATATACCATTATGATTACCTCAAAACGATAATTCCAAGAACCTATGTCTGCTTCAATCCAAACATGGATCGAATAACCCGCAAACCTTGTTTGCTAGTTTTGGTACGACAAAATCGACAGGATGTTGTAAACATCCTCCAAAAGGTTTCCTTTTCAGGAAAGTGATTTTCCCGTAAAGCTGACATATTTCATAATTGAAATACGCAGCTTTAGCAAGCATTATCCAAATGGATTTACCGTGGCAACAGGTAAAATGTTGAATCGTAATCAACACTATGTTGATAATGATACCTTTCCGCTACAAGCCTATCTTTATACGTTGGTATGTTGCCATCCATGTATGTCTTCCTTGAAGACTTATAATACCAGTAGGTACAATGCCTTGCGGTACATCAACTAGTATCCAAACTTGTTGATATACATGGAATCCATTTCGGATTCATGACACTTTGTCATAATAGGAAGTCGATACCTTGTATCACTTCCTCGTACACAGTCAGTTGGTATACCTCAATAAGATAGACATCTTTATGAGGTGAGATCAGAAACCCATACCCCAGGTTGCTTTCTGACTCTCTCCGACCTACGTGGTTCTTGTGTATTCGAAGATTATTGGTAATAGTTTCATCATTGATGAACTATTTATGTTCCATTAAGAAATCAATGCCTTGAATAGTATCACTCCGATTTTTCATTGAGTTTTACTATCCTCCCACTTACCACTGCATATCGGTATTCCTCTTAGGAAAACCGGATGGCGAGCAACAATCTAATTGTTCTCTTGTGAGTTGTATAAGTACTATACTTATGATATCCCTATGATAACTTATAATTGGCACTTATCCAATTTGGGTTCTAGTTTGGTATCATCCAAACATATGCCTAGCATACCCAAATTTACAGGAATGAGAAACCTGGTTTCTTCCCTGTTCATATCTAATATGAATTCTGTCTAATAGATTATTAGGGAACCTTATTCTAAATAAGTTCTGCACTGTTTTTGCGTTTATTCGTTGGAGGAAATGATAGCTCAGAGCGACTCATGATTAACCTTATCATGTCTAACAAAATTTGGTTACTCTGTTCGGACACACAGTCAAACTGACGTGTTCCGTTAGGAGTCCTCATTTGAAAGAATACTTTACTCTTTCAAGTATATTAGAAACTTATTGCTTAAGTATTTTCCATTACGATCTTACCGTGACGGTATAATACTATAGCCGATCTGTTTGTCTACTTCTTGTCGAAACTTTTTAAAAGTTTCCGATTTGTGTTCCTCAAAAGAAACACATAACCATAACGCGATGCCACATCTGTAAAGGTCATGAAATATTCATATGCACCTCTGGCCTAGCTAAACATGGGCCCACTAGCTTCACTATGAACTAGGGCTAACATATTAGTGGCTTTTACATTTTTGCCAAGTAAATGTGTTTCAGGCATTTTGCCCAATAAACTAGATTCGTAGACTTTATTTGATTAGAATCAAATCAGTCCGAGTACTCACTATTCAAAAGTGTGGATATACGAGTCTTGTTTAATTGTGTCCCAAACAATAATGCCACAATATGTTTCTTCTGATCAAATCAGTTTGAGCTATTTGTTTGTCATGTTATATACTTGAGATTTATTTATATTCACAATATAAATGCTGTTATTCACATCTAATGTGTTTATCTCAATATCATCTTTATATAATAAAATACTTTAATGTTCTAGAATATAAAAGTTCACCCGCAACGGGTTAAACACTGATATGAAGATAATGTTTCTAGTCAAACTAGTTACATTATAACAGTTTCCAAATTTAGGTACACACCCGAAGGGTAGTTCCTAAAATTAGGCATCTACGGTTGAAACAACGATTTTTCGTCCCGTTTCCAATTCGCAGATAAATCTCTATTGAAGTCAGTATCATGTTTAAAACAGATTCTGAACATCAATTATATATATCACACTAAGTATCTAAAATTCAATTTTAATACTAGTAGTGAATATATTTATGACAAACATATTCAAAGTCAGAGCCTTGCCGTCTTCTATTCATTTATGTCTGCTTTGTCCAAATGGCAGTCACGCTTCCGCAATCCCGTTTTCCACATTTAGGTAGACATTTTGGGATATGTCTTTTATCTTCCCAGAAGATTATAATGATTTTGCCTTTACCATTTTCACATTTCAGAAGCCTTCGGCCAAGCCTAAGCCTTCTAGAATATCGAAGTAAGGTGCGTCTTGCGTTACTTGTCATATTGCAAAGTTTGACTTTGTCTTCTTGAGAATAATCATTAACTCTCCAAGAGTTATTTATTGCAATTTTAGTACTTCTAAAATCTAAGTATAGATTTATGAAGATCCTTTAATTCCAGTATCATACTTTAAGGATCTAATCCTTAGTTCTAATTAGAAATTAAGGAGTCTACTGCGACAAGCTTAATGGATTAAGCGCTAAAGTTATCATCACATAAATCTTCCAAAGATTATGCTCGACTATTTGCTTAACTCCGGGCTTAGGCATAATATGTTATTTTATCAAATAAAGTAACTTATTATTTTTCAGGACCATCCTGCAATTTTATTCCCAATTTGAAAATTAAACCATTTAAATACATTTTCCCCATGATTATGTTTTAAATGTCAATCTTTCAATTTTATCTTGATTTTAATAGTCCAACTATTTAATCAACGATTTCGGTACTATTTATTATAATGATTACAATAGTCCAACTATTTAATCAAATATAATTTAATAGATTAAAATCAATTATATTGATTACTATAATCCAATTATAAAATCAACTATAAATGAATAGTTTGAATATAGTCCAACTATTAATTAAAACAACAATTAAATATTAGTCCAACTAACATTTAATTTATTTGACGAATGATATTTGTTATTGAGCGCGTATGGCAAGTAATTAAACGAATATTGCGAATTCAATTCTTGCCTCCCACTATTTTTCGGCGAGCCTCTAACCCTCTGTCGAATACTCGGGAAACCGCATTTCCTAGTGGGCTAGGATCCCGTTAAATATCACACAATCTTGACTTTGGCCAATAAATTGTATGATAATTAACTAGGTAGATCTCTAAGATCGATTGGATCCAATCCAATTCCTAGATCCGGTAGGGAAACATCCAAGTCCGAAACATATATCTTATATATGCCAATACATCCAATGTATTACCTAACCTTTTTCCTCTGAATCAACTAAGTCTTGGCTTTGGCACAACAAACTTAGTGATCCCAGTTAAGCGCGACCCATTGACCATGGAAAGCTTCGTAATCAATGTCGATGAACAAGAAGTGGTCTTGACTTTGGCCAACAAACCACAACTTGGAGAATACACCAATATGGAACAAAGCCTTTATGATTCAAACACATCCTCGACGGACAAAGGCCTTGACTTTGGTCAACAAGCCAATGTCAGTCTCGGACATTGAGTGAGAATCACTCAATGGAAGGAAAAATGTTTAATATTGTTTGAGGGTTTTTCGTGTGCAAATTGGCAACCAATTTATTATCTTTGTTAAGGTCTCATCATCATACACCCTTAAACATGCATTCTAAAAACATAATAAAGCGCATATGATAAAATAATAATGATATGCGGATGAATACTTTACACATTGATCCTAAATCAAATCTCTCCATTTCTCTCTCCCGCTAGCACATGTATTTACTTCTACCCGTTACACTACACTTCTAAAGAAACCTCATTTACATTGAGGGGAATAAGTGAGAAGAGAATTCAAAGAATAAAGAGGTGATAAGGCTGGACACACATGTCCAATTTAATAAATCAAATTTATTACAACAATTTCTAAAATTTCCCCACCCATCTAATATCCATATGATATACATTATTCATGCATCGCAACCATGTATTCACACAAGCATGTTATCAATCAATCTAATCAAAATAATTAATCTGATAATTAGTGATCATCCAATGTTCAAACAACGATTTGATTTTGCTCGAGTCAAACTCGTTTTTGCGAATAAGTACTTAAAGTACGAATTCTCGAATTAAATTAAACTACAAAATTAAATCCAATTCAATTTGCATTTAATGCTAATTCGCTTATTTAATTCCAAATCAAATAACACACTTTAATAATAAACCTTTTACGACTTAAATTCCAAATTTAATCGTTACAGGTCTCAAAGCCTGATTAACGTCCACCGTCAATTTAATTAAAGTCCAATGGACTTTTAATTAATTTTTTGAGGCGTGGACTTTTGGTCAACCTGGGTCAAACCGAATAACCAAAATCCAATTTGTGAGTTACCCCGTAAGCCTAGAAATCAATTTTGGCCCATTAGGCCCAATTAAACTTTAAAGGTCCATTAAGTCGCATTTGGGCTTTATGGATGCGGTTTTGGGCCCAATTGGATCCAATCCAATTTGCCTTAACCCAAATTTGTACAACAAAACCCAATAAGCCCATTTACAACATTTCAAGCCCAATTTCCAAAATTAGCCCAATTCAATTAAATTGTCAAATTCCAAATTCCCAATTTAATTACCTAAAGTGCATTACATAATTAATTACCCAATTAACATTTATAAAATATCAATTAACACTAATTAATCATGCCATTAACATCAATTAGTGTCCAACAAAAATTTATCAAAAATCAAACCCAATGACATGCTCAACGTCTCGGCAATATAGGGATTTTCAAAATCGATTCGGTTTCAATCAAATTAAATCTGCAATCAACATTTCCCGATTATTTCCAACTCATCCAATGATCAATGAAACAAAATTCCAAGACAAAATAGGGCATCAATCCATTCGGCCAACACCAAATATTTGGCGAAAAATTGTTCCAAACCATTTTCTTGAAATTGATCCAATCAAACTTCAATTCAAACACATTTAAGCATATTAATTCATTCAATTTCATTAATCATGCTCAAAATCAAGTTTACCAAAATTTAAACCCTAAACGTTTTCATGCTTTTAACCATGCTTTTGATACCACTGTTGGAGATTCTAAGCATCCCAAGATCAATAAAACAAGCATGAACATGTGTGAATACAACGAGGGAGTTGCAGAATACTCACATCGATCGGTTGAGCGACGCTTTGACGAACAAAAAATGAATTTCTGCTCACTATTTTGGCGTTGGTAGTTCACTGTCCAAGCTCACTGGTCCGGCCTTCAATCAACAAGAAACTAAGCTCCAAGCTTCGTCATTTGATTCCCAGCTCATGGGTGGACTTCCCTATCATCTTCGCATGATCCCGGAGTGTGCTAGCACTCTCGATTTTGCCACAAAATCGCACTTGCTTCCCATTCACTGCTCGATTTTTCAAACCAGAAAACCAGAAAGAAAAATGGCAGTGATGTCAAGAGATGAGAGGAAGGAAAAAGGAAAGAGAGAGATGAAAAATGTGTGTTGTGTTTTGGTAATTGATTTTACAAAACATATACCAAACTTTTTGCTTTTAAAAGTCAAACAATAAAAGCTTATCCAACCACACACATCAAGTCACATCAATCCATCAAGTTGTCAAGTCACATCACTCAAAGTGACAAGTGATTTGACGCTTGATGCGACTAATGATTTGACGCTTGATTTGTCTTGCGTGCCGCACTCGAATTCGAAATGCGAATGCGCTCGCAAATAATCCCGGGCTCGGGTTCGCTAATTCTAAATTAACAAATTTTCTATTGCGTCATAATTAAATGATTACGCCTAGCGAAGTCACTATTCATGTTGCTAACGAATTAATTCTAAATTAATTCTCTTGCCCGAATTAAAATCTAATTTTAATTCCGCGTTGAAATCCAATTTCGTTTAATACATCAAATATATTAATTTACCGATTAATTCCAAATTAATCGTTATCTCTCTTTAAATAATATTTTGTCCCAGATAAAATATCTCCGCAATTAATCCCAGATTAATTTTCTCTCTCATCCAATTAATCCCAGATTAATTAAAGTGCGAGTCATACGTCATCAGTGAATCTTTGGGAAGTGACCCATGAGATCCCCGGATATGTTGGCAGTAAATTCGGTCGTCGGACTATCCGAACATGTAAGTACCTCGTACTACGTTTATAACGATTTACAAGACAAGGTTGGCCTCTAGCAAAACGTAATGCCTACCCAATTCTCCGGAAATATCCTTACAGGAATAGAGGATCTATATCAGGCGTAGTATACGTGGTATTGCGTATTTCTGTCCAGTATCTGATGATCACATGCAAAGCCTGGGGCTGGTATAGTGTATGCACCGTACGAAGCATATATCGGATAACGAGCAACTAGTCTCTTTAAAATCGGATAATCTTGACCAATTCATATTATCCCGACGGTTGCAACCTTATTTAGAGAATCAGTTTTGTATCCCTGCGCGATCATTAACTCCATATGACTGGAGTGACACCTCCGTCTTGACATCACACCCAACACACTACGATTCTCAAAATACCCAGCATTGGCGTACACAGAGCCTGTTAAAGCCCTGGACGACCGCAAAGTCTCAGGTTAAGACCAAATACACCTACCCTGATTTCGGATTTCCATAGACACATAGTCATACTACCAATGAAATCCGGGGGGTCTTATCCAGAGCGAAGCTGTTTCCCGTACCATCGGTAAACACAATATTTTATTACACTTGCATGTGTATCCTATACCCAAATATATGAGAACTATGGCGTTGTGCCCTCACAACGCGCACAAATGTAATACTAGTCTTTTACGCATTCATCAATGTCCAATCTCGATAATGCTTTGACTAGGGATATTTAATGATTTATCCTTCGTGGATTGATACTGTCTCATATCATTCTCAATCCAGGAACAAATCACAGGGACCTCCTATCATTTATATATCTAGGTGATCTAATCACAAATGATAAGAGTGAAATCTCCATTGTCACATAATTAATTTGTACAACAACACCATGATCTATACAAATAGTGACGCTATGGGTCATAATTGTCCAACAATATACATATCACTAAACTAGATTTAGTTTCAATCTAATCAATCTAATCGAAATTAGATCGAATACGTAAATAAAAGACAAGAGGTGTTTCCATTAAATTAGTAATATTATGGAAAAATGTATTGCTCGTATTCATGATTCGAACATAAATACGATCAGGATTGGCGTTCAGAGCACCAACCCCAATAATAATATGCATAAAACAAATCAAAACCAGAACACAACCATGGAAAATAAATCTACACTAACATACCAATATAAACACAAACCCTAAAACTTAGAGAAAACTTGGAAAATGACGGAAATTTATAGTCCAAGTCGAGTCTCTTATGTCCTTAAGAACTTATTAGCCCCGCCTCGGTGCTCTACGGATTTTATGGCTAACGTCCTCCCAGGATTACTTGGATTACTCTTGTTTAATGGGCACTCCTTAACAAGATCCTGAACTATGACAATGATGAAATCTCTCTCTTGACTCCAAAAAATAAAAATGATGTGACTCAAGACTTATGAATTTATGGATCTATTGAATGAACAAGAAGGCTTCTTTATAAAGTCATCGAAAGGTGTCTTTGAGGGCACCATTTGGTTTGGGGTATAATCCTCCTAAGGGTTATACCCATTCCTTAAACAATTTGGAGCCTAAAAGAGTGTTCTTTCAATTTTAGAGGACATGTCCCTACTTGTTATTGTCTTTCCCATAGGACACTCCTCAAGGGACATTACTATCCTCCATCCAAACTCTATATTTAGAGAATTTACAACATGTTTTTAATCATTTATAGAGATGAAAATTTAATTTTTGGATGTTATTCGACTTATATTTTTGTCCACGTCACACCAGAAAAATTAGGGGATAAAATTATATTTAAATCTAAATTTTAATTAATATTTATATTAAGTCCCCACTATAATTGATATTTATTTCATAATACGTTGAATTTAATCATTATATATATATATATATATATTTAAATTAATAATTATGATATATTGAGTTTTCTACAAGATTTATGTATATTTTTTTTGTGTTTCATGTATCTCATTATGATTATATGCATATATAAAGAGATATACATGATAAAATTAGAATATCACACTTTTATTTTGATAAATGACTTTATTTAGTGGGATAGTAGTTTTAACTTGGCCGACTAAATCGGCTTTGATAAGCGCTATCTATCTTCTGTTTTTTTTTTTTTTGGAAAATAAAGATCACGGCAACACGCAAGTTTATCTATAACTAGAAATTTATTAATTTTAAAATCAATTGATTTGTCTGTTGAATTATAGTAAGTAGCTTTGAAATTTTAATATAATTAATTTTAGCTTACACCAATGATAAATGTATTTATATATCTAAATCACACACCACACTCCAACCATAATAAAAATTAAAGATAAATAAAAAATCAAAAAAATTAAATTATTATTTCTATAGTATGTAAATGATAGTGTGTTTACTTATCATGCATGCAAATGGAGGAATGGAAATTATTCACATTAGACTTATTTATTTGTTAAAATTGAATGAAAATGAAGTGGGATCTAGAGAATATGAGAATCTGATTCATATTTCCATTGATAGGAAATTATTCGAATGTACAATTATTAATCCAGTAGACACCTAAACACGTTAATCTGACCGACTTCAAGTTCGAAACGGCGCGTCGTTTTATTGGGGAAACCAAACGTCGTCGCGTCAGTCAATTGCCCGAAAAGTGCGACGGTGATTGCGAAATGACGAAAATACCCATGAGTCATATAAAAAGTAACAAGGTTAGAATAAACGAGAGAGGGAGAGAGAGCAGAAGAAGAAAGAACAATGGGCTGGAGGGGTTTTACCTAAGAAAATTTGTTTGCCTCAGTACTCTTGTTCGTTCTCTCCCCCTCTCCTTCCGTCTCTCAAAATGGACGGCTTAGAGGGTCCCACCGATACCGTTGACTCGGCTCCACCGCACGATCCAGATCTCTCTCCCGTTGGATCACCCGAGCACGACGCCCCTGATGTTCCAGATCCACCGTCAGATGACGATCATGATCACGACCACTGCGAAGATCAGAGTAAAGATCACGAGCAGTCGTCCATTCCAGCTGTTCTCACTGATGATCTGAAACAAAGAATCATTAAGCAGGTATTTATAAATCTCCCTTTTATATATTGAATACCGACTTGTTTTTTTTCTAGTTTCTTGTGATGAAGTTTGTTTTTGGTGTTGCAGGTGGAATATTATTTTAGCGATGGAAATTTGTCAAACGATAAGTATATGATGAATTTGATCAGGAAGAACAAAGAAGGTTTTGGTAAGTATTTTGCGATACAGTTGTATTTTCAGTCATTGAAATAGAGAACTTCCAAGTACTGCTACATAGTTTTAAGATGAAATTAGATGTAATGGAAAGGCATGTCTTTTGGATTTTAACTTCTCTGTGTTACATGGACGATTTTCACTTCTTTCAGAAATGATATACAATCAGTTTTTAATGTAAGGAAATCATGATAGAAGTAAAATATATGACCTACAATAGAGTACCTTTTGTGGCTTGACCGCTTGAGTATTGTTTTTTTTTTTTTGGGAGAATTAGGGTTAGGGTTTGCTGACCAATTAATTTGTTAAGCTTTAACTTCCTGTCAATTTTGTGCAGAATAAAGGAAAAATGGAAAATTGACACGTATCTGGTACATTGTCCTTATCAGACTAAACTAGTGATGCCCTTGCTGTCATATTCCTAAGAAACTATTGTTTTCAAACTAAATATCAGAGTCATGGCTGGTTTAAGTTAGAGAAGGATGGATCAGTAAAAGACATCAATATGGCTTTTTGTCCAGAATCAAAACCGTGAAAATTTTCTAGAGTAGAGATGATGAAGGTGATGAAGTAAAGCAGGTACTTATAACAGATTGGCTAGCCCGGATGTTTTCCTGGTGCAGCCATTTCGCTGTGCCGAGCTTTTGGGGGTCAATCTGAATGACTATGCAATTGACCGCTTTCTGATTCCTTCTCTATTTGGAGAATTCTTATGTAGTGCTTCTAATCTTGTTCCTGGATTGTTTATTTTAATTTTGTTTAGTACTTTATTAAACCGAGCTGATGTGGTTGTTTTACTTGCTTTTTGATTTCTGAAACTGATCAATGTGACTCTGATTTTTTATAGCGACCTCCATTTATTTTTAAGCCTCCTTATTTCTAACATTTTCCAAATGGGAAGTTAGGAATTTCTATATAAATCTTTCATGTGACTCTTTTCACGGTTTTGGTTTATCTTTGCAGTTCCTGTATCGATTATTGGTTCTTTTAGGAAATTGAAGAAGCTCACTCGAAACTATGCATGGATAGTTGCTGCACTCGGGGAATCATCCTTGCTTGTAAGCTGCTTCTTCCTTGCAATGAGGGTGTTGCCATGTTGGTGGTATCTACATATGAAGTGATGAATGCAATGTCTTATGTCGTTACTGGAATGAGTCAGACATTAATGATATTAACTCCTAACTCTTAGCTTGTTAATAATGCAATGAGTCCAGTTAACAAGGATGTAAAAGGTTGATTGTTCTTTGATTTCTTTCTAATTTCCTTCGTTTTATTTTTTTTTATATATATATATTTACAGGCCGTGAGCTCAAATGGGAAGAGGGTGAAACGCCTTATTCCTCTTCCAGTCACTGAAGTCAAGGATACTAAGGTAACGATTTGCAGGAACTTGATTGTTTCATATTTATATGTTATTTTGATAAATTTATAGCATCTAATTTGTAGACCGTAGTTATTTACTGTTTTGGTAGAAAATCTACCGGAGGATCACTCGGTGGAGAACATGCGTAGAGTATTTGCAAAAGCTGGAAGGCATGAATACTTAGTTTTCTAATTAAAAAATATTTTTCTTTTTAAAGTTTTTTCAGTGAGTATTTCTGTGCATTTTGTTGAAATTATGTTTCATTTTTTTTCAGAGTAAAAAACATATGCATCCGTGATCCACATGCTGTTGAAGAATCGAAGAAAGGCAGCAAATCTGAGCACTTGATTAGTAATAAGGTATTGAACTGCTATAGAAAACTTTTTTGGTGGAAGGTTTTATGTTACATGATTATGATTTTGCTACATTTCTTCACTCGAAAAATTTATTCCTGGCTCCATATGTTTTACTTGGATTTGGAGTCTTCGATGTAGTTACGGAGATCCCCCACATGTGCCTTTGGTTTAGGGTGTAAAGTATAACCATTGAAATGGATGACATAGATTTGAAATTTACCACTTGGAAATAATTAGTTAGAAGGCAGATACAAATAGTTAACTTGCTATAGTTATCAGTTAACCTATGTTGATAAAAAAGAAGGAATTGATTATGATAGTGTGGGGTCATGGTAACTTGGTTTTTGTTGATACTGTTTATGTTATTTTCTGCTTTCTATCTGCAGTTGCATGCTTTTGTGGAGTATGAGACTGTGGAGGCTGCTGAGAAAGCTGTGAGTATTGAGTAAATGTTGGCAATTTCACTGCATTTTTTTAGGATGTTAATTTTAAGGTCTGGGATTTTCTGGTGTCTGGATCAGGCGAGTACTTTGAATGATGAACATGACTGGAGAAATGGTCTGCGGGTTAAGCTTCTTAAGCGGATGGTAATTGAAAATGTCTTTTCCTTTTAGCTCATCGGTAATAACAGGAGCTAATCTTAGTGCATCTGCTACAGGGAAATTATGGACAGAGAAGGCAAGCTTGGAGGGGATCTGATTCTGAGAAGAGTAACAATGGTCGGACATCTGATCCAGTCGGTGATGAGGAGCATCATAACTCAACTGAGCATCATGATGATACCGCTGATGAAGAGGTAAGTTCTTTTATGCACTGTTTTATGCAGTTATGGCTATGGGGCTAGTGTTAAGATAGTAGAATATTTTGTCCACAACTTTTTCTTTTTCTTTTTATTTTTGTCTGTCGAATCATATGGGACACCTAAGTGGAGCATCAAAGCATATTTGATTGATTGAAGGAAATTTCTAATTTTGGATGTTCAAGGAATGAGAGGGAAAAGCCACAAGATATATATATATTTTTACCCTTTTTGTGTTGCTGCTTAAATCTTTTCAGGAGGGAGAGCACTTATCCAAGGAGAAAAATGGGCAGAAAGGTAGAAATAGAGGACGAGCAAGGAGACAAAGATACAACCGTGGAGGCTCCAATGGCATGGGCCATGGCACTACATCATCTCATGCGCTTGAACCGTCGAAGCCACCACCTGGGCCTAGAATGCCTGATGGAACTCGAGGATTTACGATGGGACGTGGTCGCCCTCCCATTCCAAATCAAAGTTAGCAAGTGATATGATCTCTACAACTGTTGTAATCCTTGTGTTTTATGCACTGTATAGATGTGGAAATGGGCTTTGGGTTTGAATGTGCGCTGTCACAGGTTTTAATTTTTTTGGATGTTGTGCGACTTGTGCTTTCATTTGGCTTATGAAGCAGCTTTGTGAGTCATACATAAAGCTATATATTATTACCGGAAACTATTAAGTACCTCTTTTCTTCTCGTGTCGTCACCAAGGCAAACCATCGACATTTTATGATTATTCTAAGATTTTACAAGCTGATCAGACTGACTCTGCAAGTGAGCAAATCAGAAACCTGATTTGTTGTTATTCGGTTACCGATTAGTTGGGTATCCTAACACAAAACAGAGTTTGGCTTCAGATGTTATAAGTCAACAAAAAAAAATCAACCTTGACAAATCCATTTTAATTACAAAACAAAACTGAGTATTTTATGGTGTTATTTTATTTCATGAATATATATCATTATATTTTTAAAACTATTAAGAGAGTTCATATTAAGAAGGAATACTAAATAGTACATCTTATTTTATACAACTAAGCAGTTACCACCATCCATTTTTTTCCCTTATTTTAAATATGTTTTACATTTACGAAAGTTTTAACTCCCCCAATTCTGTCGAGCCCACATGAAGCCCAAAGTCATTCAAAAAATAAAAATAAAAATAAAACCACGCTCCAAGAAAATGGCGCGTGAGTCGCATAAAAAACACAACGTTTCGACAATTTCGAAGTAAAGCAACAGCCTGCTTTCTCTTCCCTCCCATCACCACTATTTTAACAATTTTTTTGTTTTTTTTTTTCTTCAGGAAGCAGTATATAAGAACCGTTTCCTCGCTCGAATATAATTTCCTTCATTGAATGGATTACTCTCTCTCACCAACCTCAACTTCCCTCAACAAGATCTTAACTTTCTTCAATGACTCTGCATTTCTATTGCCTCTTCTAGTAATCACCGAGTAATCATGCGATCTTATTCGTCGTTTCTCAATCTTCAGCACCTCTCACATCTCGGTCACTTTCAACCTCGCCAACGCTCCTCTTCAATCGCAACGAACGCTATTCGCCGATTCGATTCGGTGTCTCTCAAGGTATGTTTTAGTTTTATTGACCGTTCTAATCTAAATCGTTCATTTTTTTTTTTCAAAAAAAAAAAAATCTTAAAGATTTTGATATTAATTTCATATGTTATCTGCTTATAATTGAAGGTAATATGTTTATTATTTGATGGCTGCTGATATGTTTATCGGCTTTGTGTAGTTAAATGGATCAAATGTTCGAACACACGTTTGTCAATTGCAATATAAGTCTGTTCAAGCTAGAGCCTTCAGTGAGGTATTAAATAATTTAAATGAGGCTTTACGTAGTAATATCATTATCACAACGGGTGAATTTGTATTAAGGATTTAATTATTTATTTTTATTTATTTGGTTTTATAGGATTTTGGTATTGCTTCCTTTGATAACTGGAGTGACAATGAGGGGACTGCTGGGTACATGGTTTCCTCCAGTGAGGGAGAAGAGAGTGATGGAGAATTTGTAGTGAACTCTGTTTCTGATACTGACTTGCCTACCATTTCTGTGTCAAATAATGACGCTCTAACACTAAGTGCTTATAGGTTTGCTATGATTGGGAGAGCACGCAGAAGATACAGGCAAGTTTGTTAGATGAGTCTTGTTTTTTATTCTTATATTGAACCTTTTCATGTGAAAAACTAGTATTCTATTCTGTGCCGTTATATATGTTATCAGATGTGTGATACCTTTGCTAATTATTTTAGTGATTTGGTCTTTTACTTATTGTTACTGCAGGATCAAACTTGGGTTGTTTATCAATCTCGGACTGATAACCTTTTTGACTGTGTTGCTTTTGTTTGTGGATTGGTGTGCATGGAAGATTGTCAGACTGCCCTTGGCACCCTTTTATTTGACCCGTCCCTTCTTTATTTCAGCATTTTTAGTCTCTTGTGCAGGATATTTATGTGTCCCATTGCTCAAATTTCTGAAGATTCGTCAGATCATCAGGAAAGAAGGGCCTGCCAGGCACTCCAGGAAAAGCAGAACCCCCACAATGGGTGGACTATTTTTTGTTCCAATAGGAGTAGCTGTTGCAAAAGCCACAGTTGGTTTTTCTTCTCTTCAAGTTTCCGGAGCATCAGCTGCAACGCTAGCATTTGCTCTAATTGGGCTAATTGATGACATGTTATGCCTTATCAAAAGTCATAGTAGTCGGCTATCTTCGTGGTCAAGATTAATTTTGGAGGTAAAACTTTTTCCATTGCCACTTTCTTGCTTCTAAAGTATGTGGCTTACTGATATTATGTGAAGAATTGCTCTAGCTATTTTGTGGAACGTTGCAGGTAGCAGTTGGGAGCTGCTTTTCATTTTGGTTGGATACTACAAGTATATCATCTCCTTATGACATGTATATTTCTTGTAACTAATCTGATCTACATTTTTCTGATGGTAACTCACATATCTGTTCTCATGTTGAGTCTGTCGTCAAACTCGCAACAGAGTAACAAGTTGTGTTCAGTATTGCAGGGGTTTTAGATTACTACTAATTGAAGCTGTGATTTATTAGTGGTCTGAGCCTAGCATGTGTTAAAATTTATAATTCTCATAGACGAAAGAGTTTCATGGTGTGGAAGAATGATAATAGGAACTATTTGACAGAAATTTTAAGCATCTGTAATACCATACATTCCTCAAGTAGAAATCATCGCATTTGAAGTTATTACTAATATCCAAAAAAATTGGAAGAATGGCTTGGCATTCGTTTCTAGGCCAGTTGAATTAACTGTTCATGGTTCCGCTTCTAAAATTGATGTAATATCTGTTTACAGGGAATAATGTTTGACTTTGACATGACAGCTGTCTTTGTAATCAGTGCCAAAATGTTTCTGTTTGGTCTTTTGAGAAGTTGCTTGGATGATGCTTTTTTCTCAAATCCATTTTTCATTTTGTGATGCAGGAAACTGTTGGTTCCTTTACCCGCCCCATTAGGCCTTCTGTTCTTAGGAAAATTTTATCTGTTGTTGACTTCCTTCACTTTTGTCTCCATGGGAAACGGGATTAATTTAACAGATGGTCTTGATGGGCTGGCTGGAGGAACTGCTGCATTGGCTTTTATTGGAATGTCAATTGCAGTGCTTCCTATATGCTCTGGTCAGTAAAAATGTCTTTGGACTTACTTTATGACTCGTAAGGAATCCTTTCCACTTAGAGGCTGAACATGACATTGTATTATTAGTAATCATGGTTTATGGTTTCGATTTATATTCAAACGATGTTAGTTTTGGGAACAGATTAGAATCTGTCCAAAATTAAGTTTCTGTATCTTGTGGTTGAATGTGATTTCATTGTGGGTTTTCTTACGTTCACAAACTGTTGCACATTCTGTGACTAGTATATCTTGTTCTCAATCTTGTTATCTTGTTAATCATGATTGAAACAAAACTCATTCTATATGGTTGCAGATTGCACCCACCACCAAATCTGGTTTAGGACGTGTTTAAGATATTACGTTTCATTATTTTATTTTATATTTTAAGTCGTTCCTGGATACTTCTATATTACTCACTGTAAATCTTCTTTTCGAACCAGAACTTTCAATATTTGGAGCATCAATGGCCGGAGCATGTGTTGGTTTTCTTTTGCACAACCGGTACAGAGCATCTGTATTTATGGGTGATACTGGATCCTTGGCCATTGGTGGTGCATTAGCTGCAATGGCTGCTTGTACTGGAATGTTCTTTCCATTATTTGTTTCATCTGGTATCTTTGTTGTGGAAGCATCGTCAGTTATTATGCAGGTATGTTCTATTAATAATGCTTGGATAAAAGATTGTTCTTTTTGCCATCTAAAGCGATGCATTCATGTATCCTCAGCAAGTTGCAATTATATTTCAGGTATTGTACTTCAAGATAACCAAGCACTTGCACGGAGCCGGGCGCAGATTGTTTAGAATGGCACCGTTTCATCATCATTTGGAATTATGTGGCC